>MU227726.1:911704-938202 GCA_018584345.1 Thuja plicata
CATTCCCCTTCATGCATTTCAGTTAGAACTTTCTCAGCTTGGTATTTTTTAAGGAACAACAATAGTATACCATTCTTATCTTTCCAAAAAAAATCTCCCTGGATCAGAATATACCTTTGAGTTTGTAATTTCAGACTCCTCTTCTGATTCTCAGACAAATTATCAGGGCACTTAGTATTTTTGAGAAAGAAAACAATATCTGCATAATATGGTTGCCTTTCTATACTAGTAATAGCTTGGTCATGTATTTCTATCTGGTTCAGCTGTACTAAATCTAGGTTCTCTTCTATCATAAGTTTTTCCAGGCCCTGTCCTCTTATTAGTTTGGTGATATTGATTTCAAGGTTGAATTCTTGAATTCTTGTAATCCACTTACATCTCTTACCAGTGACCTCTGACTGTGTAAGGATATCTTTTACTACTGAATGAGGAACATAGACCTGCACCTTAGCACACACCAAGTAGGGCCTAAAATATTTTACAACCTTTACCAATGCATAATCCTGCTTTTCCATTATTTCATAGTTAAGTTCTACAGCCTGCAAGGATCTACTATAAAAAGCTATGGGATGTTCAAATCCTTGTTCATCCTTTTGAAGCAATATGGCAGCAATTGTATGAAATGAGGCAACTGAAAACAAAGAGAAAGGCTTAGTGTAATCTAGAGATTTCAAAATTGGAGCCTCTTGCACTACCTCTTTAATTCTTTCAAATGCTTTCTGAGCTTCTTCATTCCAAATAAACTTAGCATCTTTCTTTAGCAATTTTACAATGGGTTTAACAATTTCTGCAAAATTGACTATAAATCTTCTGACAAAATTTATCTTTCCTAAAAAGGATTGCACATCTTTTAAATTCTTTGGAGCAATTACTCTTTGAATTGCTTCCACTCTCTCAGGGTCTATCCTTACCCCTTCCCTGGATAGTATATGTCCAAGCAACTTTCCCTCTTTGACTGCAAAGTTACACTTCTTAGGATTCAGTGAAACTCCATATTCTAATGCTCTGTTAAAAATCTTACCCAAGTGGTCACAATGATCAATGGCCCTTTTGGAATATGTAGTCAAGTCATCTTGATAAATAACCATAAATAGATCTATGATTTCTTTGAAAGCAACATCCATGGCTCTCTGAAAAGTTGCCCCTGCATTTATTAACCCAAAAGGCATTTTGATATACACATACGTTCCCCAAAGAGTAGTAAATGCAATTTTATACTGCTCTATTTCTTTAACTAAAACCTGGTTGTAACCTAAAAAACCATCCATCATGGACAACAATTCATAACCAATCACCTTATGCAACATCGCTTCCATGTTTGGCAGTGAATAGTTATCTTTCAATGAAGCAATATTGAGGTTTATGAAATCAACACACAGTCTGATGTCACTATTTTTCTTTCTAACTAGCACTAGATTTGATACCCATGTTGAATGTCTAATGGTCTGGATTATCCCAGCATCTTTGAGTTTCATCAACTCTTGTTGCATCTTGGGAGCCAACAAGAGGTTAATTGGTCTCTATTTTTTCCTGAATGGCTTCACATCTGACTTCAAAGGGATTTCATGCTGAAAAAGGTCTTCTCTATATGCTTTCAAGTCGTCATACGACCAAGCAAAGACATGTTTGTACTTTCTCATTAGCTTGACCAGATTTATTCTTACATGAGAATCCAAACCCTTACCAATATAAACTATTTGAGGATTATTTTCAGATCCTAAGTTTATTTCTTCTAAATCCTCAATATTGGCATTGCTCAATTTTGATGTATCATTTTTTTGACTTATAAACAATGCCTCAAGTTCAACCAAACCCCTAGGAATCTGATTAGAACTTAATTGGACAACTTCATTTCCAAAGATATAATCTTTTCCAACATCATGTTCCAGTAGGGAACCACAATCTATACTTTGGTTCTCATAATGATCTAAACATTGCATGAACCTCAAAATATCTTGATCATCCTGGAACACCTGCCAATTGTATATGTTGTCTGGAACAACTGGTCTTGTTTTGAATTCAAGTATTGATACTCCATGTAAGGTCAAATCATCATTTTTCATAGCCACATTTTCTAAAAAATCAGCCATAATATTTTTTGACCTTTCTAACCAATTTATATTAAAAGAATCAAACATTTCAAGTTGATCCCAAATAGCATGTTTGTACATTTTCAATCTATCATTCTTCACAGCATATTTAGATCTGACTTGTGCTACCACCAACTTAGAATCACCATAAACCTTTAAACATTTTATACCATGTTTGATAGCAATTTCAAGTCCTAAGAATAAAGCCTCATACTCTACAGTATTGTTTGTACATTGAAAGTCTAACAGAAATGAGTACTTAAAAGTTGTACCTGATGGAGATATCAACAATACTCTTGCCCCTGATCCTTCTTTAGAGCAAGCACCATCAAAGTACATTTTCCATAATCCATCTTCCTGCAAGATTAAATCTTTGTTCAAAGGGTTAGCTTCTTGATCTTTATGTTCATCTTTTTGCATTCTAAAATTTTCCATGTCTATGTCAATGCAACAATTCACATTAGTATCCTCATATTTTTCTA
Source organism: Thuja plicata (assembly GCA_018584345.1). Classification (NCBI taxonomy): domain Eukaryota; kingdom Viridiplantae; phylum Streptophyta; class Pinopsida; order Cupressales; family Cupressaceae; genus Thuja; species Thuja plicata. The sequence continues at coordinate 914,277 of MU227726.1, forward strand.
TCATGTGGGGAGTTCGGCTATCCCTCAAGACATTAACATTTTCTCCAGCAATGTTGAAAGTAGCATATGATAAATCATTTTGTATACTACCACCCATTAAGGCACTCCATTTCCTTGATAATAACATGCCATAATGAGGTGGTATATCAACCACAAGAACATTCATAGTCATCACTACATCAGGGCAAACTGCTAGTCTATAAGGCATAGCCTCAATAGTACCAATTACAGGGACCTCTCTAGAATCCATAGCTCTACATCTACCATGATTTGTATCAACTTGTAGCCCCATTGCCTTCATGAATTCAACTAGCATAACTGTATTAGAGGCTCCTGAATCAATCATACAAATCTTGAGCATTTTATCATTAATTATCAGTGAGAGAAAAAATGGGTCAACAACTTTTGGAGAAGAAGTTGCATTTAAGAATATTTGAGGAATTTCAGATGTCAACACCTCTAGTTCATTTCCCTTGGTAGTTGGCTTCTTAGAAACCTCCCCTGGACTCTGAACCTTTATTGTGGGTACACTGTTTAATAATGACATTACTTTTTCCTTATGTTCTTTGATCCTCATCATTTCTAGAAATGGAACCTTAACTGTCATCTGGGATAGGCACTGACCCATATCTATTGGAGTATATCTCATATCTAAACACTTTGATTTGTCAATAATAACATCATTTTCCTCATTGTGTTCCTTTTGAACTAGCTCTTGAACTACATTTGGCTATATGGATTTTGTAACAATATTGACCTTGTGTTTATTTACACTTTCATTAGGTCCTTCATTTTTCTAAACATACTTAGTGTCTGCCTTATTTTCCTTTATAAAGACACCTGAAGGTTGGCTACCAGTACCACCTACCACCATGTTCCTTAAGTGGTAATTGCTTCTAGCTTTATTTACTAAATCTGCAGTGATTCTAGCCTTCTCTTCATCTAAAGCTTTCCTTATGAGTGGAACATCCTGACCATCTTGAGCATAACATCTTATACTATCATCAATTTCATCCGTTTCACTATCATATAAGATCTCTTGGTGATAGTTCTCAATCCTCTTTTGTGAGACATAGGAATCATGATTTTCCTCCTCACTGTTTGAATCAACATCATGGCATGAAAAGGTATTTTTCATACTATGATCATAGTGTTCCCCCTAATCTCTCTCCTGTTCCTCACTTTCCCTTAAATCCAAGGAGACAACACAAAAGTCAGGGTTATGAGGGGCATCACAAGCCTCACACCAAGTCTCCTCATTGTAGAAATGGACAGAATTTCTATGTAGGGGGTCTGGAGTCTTATTGTCTATTTTTTATTTTTTAGGTGCAATAATAGGCTTTCCATCTTTGAATTGAGTTCCATATGGATGATTTTGCATTTTTTCTTGAGGATTGTAAGTAGCATTGTAAGAAGGTCTATTATTCTGGGGATCCCTATATTCTTTATATTCTGGATCTTTCAGGTTGCTCTTACTAAACCTTGCATCATCCCTTCTGTTTAACTTACCAGATACTCTTCTATTCATTTCAATATTGACTGCTATCTTATAAGCATTAGTAAGAATCCTAGGGTTTTTATCTCTTAGAGCATATCCCATCTTGGAATCAAAAGCATTTAAATAAGTTGCTAGACATACCTCTTCATCTAGCTTTATCTTCTGGAATAGTTTGTGCATAGCTCTTTGAAACCTTGTATTAAACTCAGTAACCTCTTCATTGTAATTTTTCTTGATATTATTGAACTCATTCAATAAAAATCCTTTATTTTTTTTGTCTCCATACTAATCTTTAAACAATTCAATTAACTCATCCATAGAAATAACAGAGCCATTAGCAAGGCTTCTAACTTGCATCCTCAACTAAGGACTGAACAAATAAATTCATTAATACATCCTCATGGGTGATATTTAAGTCATCAACAAAATCAATGAATTTCCTTAAATGTGTCTCACAAGAAATTACATTATTATCTGCAAACTTTGGGAGCTTTTCTCCTATATCACCCACATCTTTAAGAAAAGCATTAGGGTATCCAGCGATACCAACAAAATCAAATTGCTTGTGCCTCTCAGTATGCAATGGTTTCCTTTGAAAACCATCATCCTCTTTGGAAGTAGTAGCTTTTCCTTTAAAAGTTGTAGTATTCTCTGGTCCAGTATGAGAATATTTTGAAGATTGAAAAAAATCTATCTTTTTCTTCATTTCAATTGTAGCAGCTTCCATCTGTGCCTTCTCCAACATTTTTTCCATGGTTTCCTTTTCAATTCTCAATTTTTCTAAATCAAACTCTAACTTAGACATTTGTTCGACCAAAGGCTTCTGAAATTTAGGTTCTTGATCTCTATGTTCACCTATCTTTTGTTTACCCTTATTTATTTGTAAAGTAGAAGCCTTATGAGTGAATGGTATTTCTTGGTACTTCTGAGATCTCTCTGTATCTTTCATAGTTTGGTGTTTTGAAAATCTTTTTCTATTTTTATTAAGATCCTTATGATCATTTCTTTTCTTTCTCATTTCTCTTTCCTTTTTCATTTGTTGAACTAAGGCGAGCTACTTCAAAATAAACTCCTCTTCATTTGCTAGCCTATCACAAGGGGCATCTTCTGAATCTAAACTAGGTGTAGTAATCTCTTCTCTCATTTGAAGTAGAAGTGACTGTGGGTGTTTCTAGTACTCTTTCAGCAGCCTCCTCATATTCTGAGGTATTTCCATCATGAGAATGCTGATTAGTATTCATATCTCTCCTGATATTAGCCTCTTTACCTTTTAAAAGGGTCTCATCCATATTAACTTGATTTCTCTTTTTCCTCCAGGACACTCCTATCCTTGAGGATGAAGGGAGTCCCTCATGTAATACCCTTTTAGGATCAGTTCTCACCCTTGACCTAGTATTCATTCTAAAAGACATTTTATTTCTTTTGCACTAATCTCAGAGATGTTCCTTTTAGAGTCACCACCCAATAACTTGAGATGAATACCTATCAAGAGGCTACCTTAACAATAACCACAAGTATAATTTGTAAAAAATTTAACCTTTTGAGTGCCAAAGATTCAGATTACTTGGGAAAGAGATATTCTGCAAATTCTTAACAAAACTTTAAAATCTCTACTCCCCAGCAGAGTCGCCAATTTGTTAGCATTTTTTCTTGCAACACTTACCTAATAATGACAGTATACCCTATATACTTGAATGCAACCTCTTTTAGGCAAGAGAAAAGGCTAATTTCTAAGGATTGGATAATATCCTTCTTCATTTTTGAGCTCCACAGACTCAGGCAGGTTTTACCTTTTAAAGATTACTGATTTTTTTCAGCCTATGTATTTGGTGGATTGTTTCATTCACTAGTTATGTACCCAAAACCTCACTGTAACAACTTATAAAACACTTTAGAGATTGCATTGATTAGTATGAAACATAGTATTACAAGCCAAGCTATGGTTTTGATAACATAAACCAATGAGACAAGGATTTGCATCCTTCTTCCTTCTATTTTCAGGAGGGATAACCTAATGATTCACTCTCTAAAGAATCAACAAAGTGGACAATATCCTACTGGTATAAGTCCTTAATGAAATCAACTCATGTGTCTTAGTAACAGATGTGTTTAAAATAATTTTGAAAACTTGGATGATGATAGATTATCAGACCAAGACCTAGATCAGTGCCTATCCATTGGGTTACAGAGTCAAAAGCTTAAAGTCTCACAAAAAAAAAATACTGTAAGCTTCCTTACAACCTACATGTGATTAGGATAAGTTGCCTTACAAATTATCTGATTACCTCTAAAATACTGTATCAAATCTTTAAATACTGATATGCTTCCTAGAACCACTCACAAAACTTAGTTCTTTACATGAAAGAAACTTGCAAGTAATTAGACAGTCACCTTGTAACCAAAATGCTTCAGAGTGCCTTACAATCTTAAGCATAAAAAAGCATACATAGGAAATAAAGAGACAACAATAGAGAAGAGTAAAATTGTACCGTATTTTATTAATGTAATCCTTCTTTCATACAATGAAAAAGCTTTGAAGCTTGAAAGAACACAGACACAAATTTAGAAAGATTGACTTTTACAATATATTTCATCCTTTTTTAAAAATACAACTCTCTTCTATATATATAGGTCTTCAACCATCTTGGAATCCTTTTCAAAAGGATGCTACAAGATTTGGATGGTCTTAGAAAATCTAACCCTAAAACTACAGAAGAGACAAAAAGAAAGAGAGAGAAGAAGTGGTGGAATGACCAAGTCAAAAAGATGAAAATAGATATTCTTTGTTCTTCTCCCGATCTGGGAACTTCAATCTGATAGTATACATAGTAGATGGCAGTATTTATGTCGATTCTAGATGACCATGCTTACATATTCACCAACATTCTCCTTTTGCAATAATTGTCTTCTTCATCTTCAATAGTGAGGCACCAAGTATTCATCCTTACTCATCATCCAAGATTTCTTCTTCAACTGATGGCTTCTTTCTCTTGGGCAAGGTCATCAATTCCCATGCTTTCACTTCATCATCTAATAGCCATTTGAAGTCTTGAGTACTCTATATCTATACTTTTTGCCTGTCCCATCTAGCATCAGTGATGTTCTTTACATCTACTAGAAACTTGTTGATGTCAGTTTCTGCCTTGAAAGCTTCCTCCAATATCTTATTGAATCCCTCTACATCCACATCTGTCCCCAAAGTAAATGCCTCATCACTAGGCATTTTTCTATCAAATTCATTCCTCCAAGCATCTAAGGCCTTTACTTGATCATCATCTCCCCTTAAGGAAGGAATAAATCTATTAAAGTCATCAGAAAAGAGGCTTAATTTTACCTCTATTTGATTCAATTTGACCTTAAAGAATGAGAGAACAATATTGACCCTTTTGATCTCATCTTCAACCTCTATCACTATCTCTGGAAAATCTGATATCAGGGCTTGCAAAGATGCTATCTTTTCAAACAATTGTACCCTAGTAGACCATTTAGTAAAATAGGGGTTTAAGATAGCCAGATGCCCCATCACCTCTGTATGCAAAGCTGGCAACTTATTATAGGCATTGAGTACAACATCAGTCTTATCTTTTAGAATTTCAATTCTATGTTGTAACACACCTCTTAATTCTCTCAAAGCAATTGCATTTCCTTTCTCTCCCTCAACCTTTTCCTCAACCACCTCTTCAGACTTTGCCTTGTCTTCAATTTGCAGGGGTTGTGGTTGCATAGGCACATACATCACCTCAGGCTTTTCTTCCAACTCTTTCATCAACCTTTTTATTACCAGATCTTGCTGGTGTACTTGTATACAACACAATTCTCGATCTTTTTCCAATGCACCTTTCTCTTCTAACAATGTGCTACACTTATCAGACAACTGTTTAGTTTTGTCCTCATTTAAGTGAGCCCAGTGTGTCATGATTTGGGATATTTCCAAATCCCCTATATTTTGCATTGTCCACACCATATGAATACCAACCATATTTTCTTGGATGTTCACCACTTGGGGCTTTTGATCCTTTGGGCATAGGCTCCACATTGCAAAATCTTGAGACTTTGGGTTTTACCCAAATCCTTTGATTACATCACCCATCTGAACTTCACTAGCCATTTTGAGATCTGGTTGTTTTCTAATTTGGTCAATGATGAAGGTAGATGCCAAATCCCATACCTCAGCCAATAGTATGCCACTACCTAGCACCAATTTATTGGCCTCCTCAGGTGAAATGTCCTCACCTTCAGGATCATAAGACTGCAGAGCCACCAAAGCCTCTTTTGTTATGGTCTCTTTACCATCAACTATCAGTTGATCTCTTATCTTCTCTTTCTCATACCATCTCAGGAAGTCTTTAAACTCCTTAGTTTTGACAAAGTTTTCATCATTCAAAAATTCCTACTGATGGATCAGTCTTTCATCAACACAGGCCTTAAGAGGCAATTCAACATTATCCTCCAAATCAGGTTGTTGCTTCTTGCCCTCCCTAATTGATTTCCTTACATTATGATCATATAACCTATTGCCAGGCACTAGGGCTTTAGCCTTATCCCTCTTCTTATTTTTCCCTTCAATTGAAGGTTGACCTATTTCTAATTTCTGCCTCTTAGCAGTAGGCTCTTCCACATCATCAGGTTGTGTTACCATTGTCAAATCAATAATGTGGCCCTCTGTTCCATGCAACTATGGAACTTCAGCAATATTTTTCTATGGTGTAACATATCTAGTACGACGTGCATAATCACTATCACTACTACTGTCATATTTAGATTTTGAGTGATACGACCCTTGGGCACCTTTCTTGTCAAGAATAGTCTCAAGCTATTCTGTAAGCACATAATAATTGTCTATCATGGCTTTAATCTTGTCAAAATATGGGAGATCAGGGTAGAAACCCCCAAAAGCAATCACATTCCTCTTGATTTTTCTTTCAAGATTTAAGAGCTCCTGAATCCTCATTCTTCTTGTCTAGATGTCATCTTCATCCAAAATGTTTCTTGTTGCATCTCCCTCTATGCATTCACAGTGAACATTGGTATTGGGGATTGTAGGAGTATACAATTTTCTCACCCCTACCATCAAACCTTCTGGGTCAATATATCTATAAGGGGCTACCCCCATTCTATATCCTTCCAACCACTGACCCACTACATCAATATCACCCTTGCCAATTGTAAAATTAAAAATCTTGAACTGCCTAGGGGTCAGAGTCCCCTTGTTATGTGGTGCAAAATGCTCATTGTCTGTCAACAATAGTTGCCATATAAACTCCATTGCAGCCACTCTTGTTGGTACATAGTAGGGTAAGAGATGAGGTGGGTGAATACACCCATATACTCTAATAATAGTATAATTTTCTTCCATGAAGAAATCACCCCAATTATGTTTTCCTTTCCACTTATCTGTGTAATCACATGGCCTCAACAGTTGCATAATCTTCAATGGGACTCTTATTCTGTTGATTCCCAGACTTTGTACAATTGGATATACAATCCAATTCTGAAAATCACAATAATCACAGTCCTTAGACGTGTAATTCCAAACCCTCACCTAAAATTAGATAGGATTTGGTCCTTCCTGGTAAAACCTTTGTGGGGCCAAATTGTCCACATCCATGATCACAAAATTGAAATACAACAGGAGATGCATAAGAATGGAATAATGGAAAAACTTGGGCTCCTTCTCCTTTGGATCATTCATCTTCTTCTAAGTGGCAATGAAACCCTCATGCATCTCATTAATGATATGCTGTATGTAATCATAACTAGTACTGGAATGCACCTCCTGTAAATCCAGCACCATCATCAAAATGCTCACATTAATTTTCTCTGCTTCTCTATCTATCCCTAGCACTCTACATAGGGCATAGGCGATATACTTAATATAGAAGTGTAAATCCTTGTAGTAATATGGGCTTGTCCCAGACATAGGATCTAAATACTTCTCACTTCCTTCAACATATGCTTCTGCAACTGGCCTCTAGCAATACCAAGCTTTAAACTATATCTCTGTTGCTACTTTGTCATGTCAATATTGGTAGACATAGTGCTATATAAGCCAAAGGCTTGCATGAATGAATTTCTATTTAGTATCAGCAGGGCAGTGCCATCGTTCCTTTTAATAATTTTGTACAAAACATCATAATTACTGGAAAGGTCAAGGAACAAGTCTACATCTATTTAGACATCAAGAACAATTAATCTAGCTAAACCACAGGTCCAAGGGTTTGACACTGGGATAGCTTTATCAGAATTCTTATAAAAGTAATTGAAAGGTGAAAAACCTGTTGTTCCCAGAGTGTTAGCATCTTGTATATTATGATAATCATCTATGAGCACATTGGCATTTGCTCTTTTGTTTTGAGTCGAACCAGGAAGCAGTCTGAGGAATTCATCAGAATAATTTGTTTTTCTCTTGGCCTCCTTTTCTATCTTTTCACTTCCACCACAGGTCAAAGCTACACTAACCGCTCTTCTCATGTTTACCATGCCTGAATCTCTTCTTCTTTACTGATATTGAAACAAATCTATCTCTGAGATTCACTTACTTCCCCATGCACAATTCTCTGGAAATAATGAGTTTTAAGCAACGGAAAACCCTGTAATTCCCTAATATTTCTTTCTTTCAGAATGCTTAGCTCTTCTCTAATTTTGAAATTATGAAAGCAAGATGAATGCAAATGAATACACAATCAGCTCCTTATAGTAACTGTCTAAAGTACACAACCCATAATTTGGAAAAATTCAATTCTATCTTTATTTCAACATACTGTGAACTTGATTGAAAACCTAGCCGTAGTTCCATGAGTGTGACAGGAAATCAAATTCATAAAACTGAATCCTCAGAAAAACCTTACAAAATTCAAATGAGCTGACATGTCTTCATGTGATTGGCTAACTGTCAAACATCTCAACTACCCCTTTTTGCACAGTTGTCAAAATCTAAGCCTGTGATTGGTCGATGAGTGATTCAGACTATCATATTAGATATTGCCACCTTTTCTTAATATCTGGTATTAGGCGACCATGCGACTGCATACAATTTCTCTATCACTAACCCCAGTCTTTAACCCATGATTTCTCTAGAGACACAATGACTATACAACTTTCCTTACCCTTTTTAACCCAAGTTATCATTTGGTTATCACATGACAATGAATAAATTAAAGTCGCCAATGGTTAGCAGTAACTCACATTCTTTTCGGAGACTATGCGACTAACCCTCACTTTTAGCTTTCACAGTTATCACCTGAGTTGCTAGATGTTTTACTTCCTTTGCAAGACCCCGTGACTACCCTGAGTCACCTGATCATAGAATACAAATGTTAAGTGTTAAAACCTCTTGAGACATCACGATAGGTACTATGCCTTTTATTTTATCTGACGACTTTGTGACATACCCTTAGTCACTGAGTCGGGAGGACTTTTCCTTTTGGGCTCTTTTATTCTCAAACTTTGTGACTACCATAGTATCTTTTAATTGATTCATCTGATGGCTATCACCTAATCACCAAGAAATCCATTATACCTTTAAAATCTTCTAAGACTTTGTGAAAAATAGAAGCCCTTAATGAGTCTCATAGTCACTGAATAAGTTTTTACCTTTTGTCGATCATGCGATAAGTCTTTTGAAATCCACTTACCTTCTAACACATGTCTCATCACATAATGAAAGCTAAGTCATCTCTAGAATTTGGTGACAACCCGACTGTGCTTTTATCCCAAACCGCATATGGTTAGTCGCAAAGTCTCTGAAAACTTTAACTTAATTGGCATCCTTTCTAGAGACCATGTGACTAAAGCTTGCACAACATACTTAACCTCAGACCCATTTAACGATTATGCAACAAAAAGAGATCATGATGTCTTGTGATAAACCCTTAACTGCTGACAATTTTATCTGACATCACGACCTGTCTGTGGGTCCCTTCATATACTACTGGCCTGTTCACTGATCCTGCGACTACGCAATTCAAACTAAATCACAAATTCTAGAAATGCCAAAGGAATATTCTAATGTTATATGAGACTATGTGACACAAGCTAATCGCCAAGTCTGGGAGAAAAGAGGAATATGCCTTTCAAGTTATGCGACTAGGCGATCAGAATGTAACACATGACTTAAGTGAAATAAAAAGGTAACAGCAAAACATAAGTGAAAAAGACCTTAGGGTTTCTTTTCAATTCGGAGCACCAAATAAGACCTAGGGTTTCAAGGTTTTTGCACATTCTCATAGATTCAGACTTGAAAACCTAAAAACTTTGACAGGGAAAAGGAAAAAGGACTGAGAGAGCTCTACTTCAAACACAAGATCAGAGAGAAAAGACCACAAAATTTAGGGAAACCAGCCAAAACCAGGAATACAACCAACAATGTGGCTGTCAAATTATTTCTTGCAACCATGGTTGAAGGTGCTACTGATTGGTTTCACCACTTACCCAATTCCTCTATCACAGATTGGGCTTCTATGAGATTTTTCTTTGAGGGAAGATTTAAAACTGTTGAAGATGAACATGCACTATTAACATAGTTGGCCTCCATCAAGAAAGAGCCTTCTATCAGTATGAGAGATTTTGTGGCTAATTTCAACAAGCTTGTAAATTGTATCCCAACAACCGATAGGCCTAGTTCTAGGAATTTGAAAACATTTTTCATAAGTGCTATGCCTCCTGACATCAGTTATGATATGAGGAGAACAAATCTAGCCACTTTGGACCTTGCTGAAAGGACTATGATGGAGTAAGAAGACCACATGATATAATCTAGAACCAATACTAGTAATACCACATCATCAGATGAGATGATTCAAAAATTATCCACTGAATTCATTACCTTCAAAAGACAGCTTCCTTGATTTAATAATCCCTATCAGCGAAACTTTCAGGATTAGTATGGAAGAAACAATGAAGGGAGGAACACCGATGGAAAGACATTACAATTGACTACTCCACAACAGAGGTTAGCTATAGAAGCTCCTCCTAAAAGGGGAAACATGTGTGCCTTCCATTTAACTATAGATCATGACAGAGAAAGTTGTCCTGATGTATCTCGTGCTTGGAAAATGCATCAGAATGAAAAATGGAATGTTGGAGTGTCTAGAGTTGAGCCAGATTCATATTCACATGGTGACTCTGAAAACTTATATTTAGAGTATGAATCACATTCAGAACAAGGAGAAACATGTTATGCTACCATAAATGGGACATCCTACATAGTCTTAACCTGGAGCCAAAAAGATAAAGGCCCTACTTCCACATCTCCACTAAAGAATAATGAGGCATCTACTTCAAATTCTAAGGAAGCCAATCAAGGAGTGAGGATTCTACAACCAGGTAAGGAGAAAATCTCTTTTGATATTATTCAATTTTGTAGAGATTCCAAAATTCAAATTTCCCCCATAGAATATCTTAAGTCCAATCCTAGAACTAAAAAAGCTTGTAGATTACTGTAAATCAAAATGCCATGACTACCATAGAAAATGAGTCTATATTTTTAGACCCGATTAAACAAGGTGAGCCATCTGTGTTGGCTACTTTCCCAGGCCAAAAGCCTGACCCATTCTATGTGTCATTGTATATTAATGGTTGCAAGTTAAGCAATTGCATAATAGACTCTAGAGCCTCAGACAATGTAATGCCATCAACTGTAGCCAAAGATTTAAGACTTACCATCACTAAATCTCATGGTAGGTGTTACTCTATGGATTCCAAATATGTACCCCTATTTGGGAAAATCAAAGATGCCCAAGTGGCTCTAGAAGCACATCTTGAGAAGAAAATGTTGTTAACAATACTGGTCGTTGATATACCTACTAGTTATGGCTTGTTACTAAGCAGGAGTTTCTACAGAGATCTAGGAGGGGAAATAAACCTAGATTGGTCTCAAGCTCTGATCCCAGTGGACAGAACAAAGATAAAACTAGTCCCTAAGGAAAAAGAAAAATTCACAGTGCTGAAGTCGGATGATCCCAAAGCCCAGATTCTAGATCAGGAATTAGACTTTGGCAATTATATGTTGTTTACAGATATTCATGATGAGGAAATTGAACTAGGAGAAGAACAAGATCAGTCTTCCACTAAAGAAACACCATCAGTTATCTGGACCCTCAAATTCGATGGTAGTTGTACATCATCGGGATCTGGTGCAGGCATAGTCCTGATATCACCAGATGGCATTTGTGCACCCATGGCATAAAAATTAGATTTTGGAAACACCAACAATATAGCTAAGTATGAAGCCTTTCTATTAGGAATCATTGCTGCAAAAGAAAAGGGTGTGAAAATTTAGAGATCCCAGGGCGATGCTAAGCTAATTGTATGCCAAGTTAAAAACCAATACTCTGTAAATAATCATAGATTGAAGAACTAAAAAAACATAGTATGGGATGAAATAGAGGCATTGGATGCATTCTTTATTGAATCTATATCAAGAGAATTAAATTCCAAGGTAGACTCTTTAGCAGTGTCAGCTTCATTACTCCTCCCTCACCCAGAGTTCAAAGATAAGAAGTACCAAGTAGAGGTCATGTATCGACCATCTTTACCTGACAATGTGGAAGAATGACAAGTTTTTGAGGATGAAAAGAACCTCCTTCTCTTCTTGGAAAGTGGTGGTGACTTCCATAAAGATGCCCCTAATAGTCATAAATGAGACTTTCATGGCAAGCAGAAGAAAGATAAGTCAGATATTGTCCATCTATAAGGGAATATCATCCCTCCCCACTTAGTTACCCTTGAAAAAATTTTCAACAGACATGATACTTTTGTTAAGAAGAAGAGAATTGAAAGAGGTCCTACCACTGGCCAGTATGAAGGAATTAATATCAGAAGTGAAAATGATCCCAAAATGATCAATGTTGGGAAATGTTGCACTAAAGAAGAAAGGGAAGAAGCCAGGAAACTATTCCTGGAATACCAGGATGATTTTGCCTAGAATTATGAAGATTTGAAAATCTTTAAGAATGGTAAATTCAAACACCAGATTCTCTTAAAACCTAAGGCTGTCCCATTCAGGTAGAAATAAAGAAATTACAATCCCAAAGTTGCTGATGCAATATTTAGGGAAGTGGATAAAATGCTTAAAACAAGGATTATCTATCATATTCATCACTCTACTTGGGTGGTGAATATAGTGCCCGTGAGGAAGAAGAATGAAGAAATAAGGATATTTGTAGACTTCATAAATCCTAACCAGTCTTCCTTGAAATAAAATTATGCCCTCCCCAACATGGATCACTTATTGCAGACCGTAGTCGGAGCTGAGATGATGTCCATGTTAGACAGCTTCTTGGGGTACAACTAGATAGAAGTGGAGAAAGAAGATAAACACAAAACAACTTTCACTACTCTATGGGGCACTTTCACATACCACAAAATGCCATTTAGGTTGATCAATACTGGAGCTACCTTTCAGAGAGGTATGGACTTTTATTTTAGTGATATGAAGAACAAAATGATTGGTATGTATCTAGATGATCTCACTGTATTTTCCAAAAAAAGAGTAGATCATATAAATGATTTAAGGAGAGTATTGCAAAGGTTTAGGGAGGATGAGATTTCATTGAATCCCAAAAATTTAGTTTTCTATGTGACCGAAGGGAAATTACTGAGTCACTTTGTTTCCTAGGAAGGCATAAGAATTTATCCAGAAAGGGTGAGAGCAATCCAACAATTGAGCTTACCGGTGAACAACACTAGAGTGAAATCATTTTTTGGTTAGGTAAACTTCCTCAGGAAGTTTTTTCCATATTTTTTTGAGATTACCAAGTGCATAGTGGACATGATGAAAGGGAATGTAAATTTCAAGTGGAATGAATTTGGTAAACAATCTTTCAAAAGCATCAAGAATGCCATAGCCAGTGTTCGGTGTTATGTCATCCAGATTACAAGAGGGATTTCAAAATTTACTATTATTCTTCTAAACACACTCTGTCATCCATCCTCATGTAGGAGAATGAGGAAGGAGTTCAAGATCCTATCATTTTTATGAGCACACCTCTGATAAATCATGAGGTGAGATACTCTCAAACTGAAAAACATGCTTTCACAGTAGTAAAAGTTTTAAATAATTTTAGATTCTATATTTTACACTCTCATTCTCTTGTATGTGCCTGACATTGCAGTAAAAATCATATTGACTTAGCAAGACATGGGATGTAATAACAGAGGAGATTGGGTAGCTAAGACTCAAGAATATGGCATAGAAATCAAGCCCACTAAATTAGTGAGAGCGAATTCACTGTGCAAGGCAATGGCAGAAAGCATAGAGGATGAAGATCCTGAAAATATGAAATTGGTCCTAGCTATAAGTATGCAAGATCCCTGGTTTGAAAATATTGTGTATTTCTTGACATACGGTGAATGCCCTAAAGGATTGACTTCAAAGCAAAGAAGATATCTAAGATTGAAAGCTTCTAAATATATAATTTGGGAAGATAGATTGTATAAGAGATCTATAGATGGGACTTTCCTCTAGTGTTTTGATAAACAACAGCAAGAGAAGTTGTTAAGGGTGTTTCACGATGAAGCTTGTGGTGGACACTTCTCCTCATCAGTCACAACATTCAAGATATTGAGACAATGCTATTATTGGTCTAGAATGTTTAGAGATGCATATCATTGGGTAGCAAGATGTGAAAAATGTAAAATGTTTACTGGAAAACCACAGTTAGTGGCCCTACCCCTTAGACTTGTGCTAATTGAAGGTCCTTTACAACAGTGGGATCTTAAATTTATTGGTCCTATAAATCCCATGTCTAGCGCAAGCCATACCTACATAATCACTGTGGCTGACTAATTCATGAAATGGGTGGAGGCAAAGGAAACCAAGAAAATGACTTTGGAGGTAGTATCTAAGTTTATCAAAGAGAACATCCTGGTAAGGTTTGGTTTTCCTATTAAGCTAGTTATGGATAATGCACATAATTTTATTCCCAAGAAATTATCGAGTTTTGTTTTGAGTATGGCATTATGGTTAGTCATTCATCTAACTATTTCCCTCAAGGAAATGGTCAAGCTAAGTCCAGTAATAAAAATTTGGTGAGCATCATGAAAAATATTGTAGAAGACAACTAAAGAACTTGGAACAAGAAAATCTATGAGGCTCTCTAGGTAGACAGAGTGACTCCTAAAAGAGCCATCGGTGTATCCCCTTTTGAACTTGTCTACGAAATTGAAGCCAGTCTTCTGTTACCATTAGAATTGGCGACTTGCAAAATGAGAACAACAGTAGAAGATAGTATATATGAAGATGGTTTAGAGAAAAGGATTCTTTACTTGAACAAACTTGATGAAGAAAGAGAGAAAATGGTAGACCATATCACACAGCATAAAATGCGTGTGAAGAACTTGTTTGATAAAAAGACCATACCTTGGAAATTTGTGGAGGGAGATATGGTGTTGTTATGGGACAAGTGAAGAGTAGCCAAAGGTATGCATGGGAAGTTTGAAACATTGTGGAAAGGACCCTTTAAGATCCATCAAGCATTTGAGAGGAATTATTTTAATTTGACTTACCCAGATGGTGAAGCATTACCCCTGACATACAATGGTCAGGACTTGAAGCTTTATCAGATCTGTATTTAAAATAGGTAAGACCTAAATTGTACCATAGTTACATTTAGTTCCTATTTTTGTTTTCCTTAATTAGGTTTCCTTCCTGCTTTCTTTTCTGTGTCTTGCTTTAATTTTTTTGTGAGCCACCTTTTTGTTGAGCTTTGTGAAACCAGAGATTTGAGTTCCTTACTTGGACATGTGAATACCCAAGTCCAGAGACAGAGCCAGATGTTGCCCCACTTTTGGTCTGCATACCTTTGTGAGAAAGTGGATGTTTGATTTATAGTAGTAGTCTTGAAAACTTTGCATAATTCCTGAGTCTAAGTATAGATATCCTCTTAGGATAGGAGACCTTCATCAGATTTCTAAAATTGCCTTCTTTTCTATGAGCCAGGAGGAATTAGCCTATGAAATTGTGTTTCTTTGGGTAGGTTAAGTTCCCAAATCCGATAAAGGTCATGTTTCAAAGGATTCTAACATTGATTTTATATGCACTTGAAGTTTTTTTCCTTAAAGTATTCCCTTTGGTAGTATGGAAGAAAATTGTTTCTGAGCTTCTCCTCGGTAGAAAATCACCTGCAGAGTGCATTTTCTGTAGCACACAGAACTTAGAGTATCAGAGGTCAGTGGAATTTAGAAAAGAGAGATTTGGGAATAAGAAAGCTTTAGGCACTCAGATTAAATCTATTCCAAGAAAAAGGAATGATTAAATGAGGAAAAATTCAAGATGTAAGCCTATTGGCAGAAAAGAGGAAAATGGCTTCTCCACTACTCCAACAGGCACGTTTCTACCTATGGAGTGTGTTTTCTACCAAATCATTTTATGAAAGGACTTTAAAAAAGAAATAATCTCATGAGTGATCCAGGGCATAAAGAAAGTGGATGAATTCAAGACATTAGAGAGCACACTTGAGGCATTTCTCTGCCGAAAGGGAAGCAGAAAAGTGATTTTCTACTACCTCCAGAAAGTTACCCCTATGGTTACTAAAGTGAAAGGATGTTTCTTAATGGCTCATTGGAGTAAAAGTAATTAATTGAAATAAAGCCATTTTACCCTATAATGGACTTTTCCATTAATGTCTTAGTCTTTTCATTCGTGTGGCACAGGTAGTCACCTGTTAAATGGTAAGAATCCAAAAGTTATAAAATCAGCAAAGTATTCCAGATAGGAGCTACCATTTGTGTGACGAAATTGCTCAAATTCAAAATTGTTAGCGATAGTTTTTCATTGCTCTTGCACTCCTAAGAGATCTACTTTATTCTCAAATCATAATCGGTTGAAGTATGGCTACTAGATTCATGAGATTTGATGGGATGAATGGAATCACATTTGATTGGCACAAGATTACATACACCTCCTTAAAGTTCTATGTTATGCAGAACTTTCAGTGTAGATTGAAGGCAACCCAGATGCACCCTATCATTGAGAAATTAAAAGAGAGAGGGTTAGTAGAAGCAACCATTTTTTCTATTGTCATCCAAGCTCCCAAGCTTGTTTGAGAGTACATAGCCCAGTATAATCCAGATACCAAGAAAATCCTCCTGCCCAATGATACAGTGCTTCTGTCCATTGATCGAGATTCTATCCAAAACTCCCTACGCACTCTAGAGTAGGCTGAATACTCAGAAATGACATATAGTCAAGTGGTCACCAAATATGTAGTGAAGAAGGTAGTATGGAAGAAACAAAAAAAGAAGGCATGGTTTCAAGAGCCGAAGAGCACCAAAGAAAAGTTACCCAAAACATTATACAACACAAATCTAAAGTAAGAGATTTTAGACATCTTGGTGCTGCTTCATAAATTCTGAGGTGAGAGTGACACACTGAATTTCATCAAGCACCATTTATTCTTGGTTCAAGTGATTTGTTCTCAGCACCACTTTATTGATTGGGCCCTCATGGTAAGAAAAAATCTCTCTAGTGCCCTAAGTAGAGCTAAACTTTAGAATGAGTTCTACATGTCTTCGGTCCTTATATATATACTAGCCATAATTCAAATTTGGCCTTGGCTTCCTAGAATAGAAGAGTTCCTAGATGATGTTAAAAGCTATGAATTTTTCCCATGTCTATAATTGCATAATAGTTATGCTGAATATCTTAGAGTTAATGATGCATTTACAATGAGACTATGCAGGGAGCTACAAGGTTTTCCAGAAAGGATATTTTCTCCTGAAGCCATGGCTTTTATCAGCCAATTTGGGTGCTTTTTCATTCAATTTGTGGATTTCTCATATCTCCATCTTGTAGGATTCAATGACTTCCCTTTGAAGCTACCCAAATACTCTGATTATATGATCATTCTAGTGGAGGTGGTGACGTAGGCACTCCAAGTGAACCTGATTTGTGCTGATGCTAGGAAGAAGGGATACGACTTTCCAATGAGAATTGGATCCTACAATTGTGCATCTCGATCCGAGGTAAATAATTTTTTGAAGACATTCTCAAAGAGGTTTCAGTTGGAGACATATGATGTCTTGAGGCCGTAGTATGACCTTGTAAACTATGCCTAAGATATCTTGAAAATGAGTCGTGCAATTCATTATGTTGATGATATTGAAGACTGTTGGGCTAATTGCAAAGATGACTTGGAGAGTAGGGAGAGGTTCTACACCAGATTAACTATTGAACAAGTCAAAAGGTTCAAAGTTAACATTGATGTGGAGGGATGAGAAGACGATGGCTAGCATATGCATGATAATACATATTTGGAGAAGATAAAGCCACTCGCTATAAGCTTTGAGCCCATGCTAGGGTAGGCCAATAATGACTTGGAAACCCTGATGGGTGGGATTTATAAGAGAATAGAGCAGTGGGTCGAATGGACCACATTAAGAAGGAATAGATCAGAAAGGAAGCCTCCTACTCAAAGGACCCTGACAAAAGATACTTCGAGAAATGTAGCATCCTCTTCAGTAATACTCCCAACTATGGCCAAGAATTCATCTCAGCCAGCTGGTGGAGGTGATGAGCCTCCTAAGAAAGAGATCCAACTGAAGAAGACATGTGGGGAAGGCCCGCTTCCAGATATCAGGTCAAGAGAAGAAGAAGTTTCTACAGACTTGGCTAAGCCAACAAAATTACCCACCAAAGGTGCATGACTTGAGCAATCAGCTAAAGCAATTTTCATAGATACACAAGTTGGCACTTCGACCCAAGATACTCCAACATGAGGGTCCCCTATTGCAGTAGAGGTGAGTGAGGATACATCCAACACCTCAGCCACAGAATTGGATGAGAGGGTTGAGAAGCAACAACAAGTTGCTCAAGTCATTAGACTAGTCTCCTCTTCTCCAATATCAATGAATCCATTTGCTTCCAGGCAAAAAGCTACTCTTCTGGTCATGAGGAAGTTGTTCATAGAAGAGTTGGTTTCTACTTCCAAAGTTACCAGTGCTAAATCATGGATAGAACATACTTTGGATAAGAAAAGGAAGAGAGTAGAGGAGGGAGCTTCTAGCAAAGAAACTCTCTCACAAGCCCTTCAACCCAGCACCATAGTGGGTAAAACAAATAAATTGAAGACAATTATGTCTACACTATGTCAAGATCCTGAAATAGGGAATTTCACTATGGAGATTTCCAAGCCTAGTAAGGAGGGTATAATCAAGGATATGACTGCCTCTAATTTTTAGTTTCAGTCATTCGATATGGGGCTTTCTCGGTATGACACCAAGGTAGACTGGTGGAAGTCCACCAATGTGGTAATAGAGGAAGATCTCAAGGAGCTCAAAACTGCTAAAGTTCAACTCAAGGTAGAAGTGGTTGAGCTGACTAGCTTCATTAGACAACTCATCACTCTGATAGCAAGTGTTCCTAGTACCCAGTACACTTTTGATCCTAGTGCTACAGAGAACCAAGATGTCATAGCTAAGTTACAAGAAGAAAGACACTTTGGGAAAATTGGCAAGCGATGGATCGAGAGGCTCAAGTCTAAAGGATTAGTGGTCATTGAGAAATTGGGTAATGCTCTCTTAAGGCTGGAAATAGAGAGAGATAATATTGGCAAGAATTTGGAGACTCTCACAGCAGAGAGGGTGTAATGTTAGGAATGCATAGTGACGCAGCATGTGGCAGTAAAGATGAAGACTAAGGAAGCTCTAAGGGCCAAAATTTTATAGAAAGGAGATGAGCCTTTGATTGAATGGCTTCAGAGTCTAGAGTTTAAAACTGATATGATTATCCAAGCTGAGGCAGGGTTGCAACAGACAAATGTCAAGATCAAGGAGGAACAAAGAAAATATTTTAAAGTCCTTTAGGGGCTTCACACAAAATCAAAAACAAGTGGTCAGGGGAAAGAGATACTTGGAGTAGCTCTTATGAAAAAATCATTCTCTAAATATGTGCATAAGTTAGCAAAGCAGTCTTCTTCTCACTTGGATAAAATACCAGAGCTCCAACTACTAGGCGGCTGTATTTTCAAAGCCATGGAAGAGCTAAAGGATCGGGTGGATGCAATCAAGAGTCTAGCCAAAGAACATTCTAGATGGCTCATCCAATATACCAATGTCCATGTCAACAAACATGAAGAGCTCATCCAAGTAATTACAATTGTCACCGCCCATAGGGCTAAGTTAGACAAGGGGAAGAAACCTTAAGTTTGGATAGATTCCCTCTTGCACCAAATCTCGATAATATTGTAATGGATAAACTGTTGTTTACCATTTTTGGTTGAGGAAATTGAACTATTTTGGCTGCCTCTTTTTGTAACGGTCCAACTCTGGAACCCTATATGTATATTTTTGAAAATAAATAAAAAGGTCGGCTAAATTTTGGCGTTAAAGATAACATCTTGCTGAGTCAAATTTGTATGTCTGAATGCCATTGTAACACCCCAAAATTGGCATCATACAACCTTAACAAATTTTGTTGCATTTGTCATTCTTCTGAATCATCAAAGTCCTATTGTACTAGGCAATTCTTAGTTTTTGACTAACTCTACTCGACCTGAGTGTCAAATGTAGAAAATCCTAAAGCTACATTAATCATACATCATGTTTAATTCCTAAATATCTATTGGCCAAACAAACCTTATGATTGAGTTAATTTAATTATAAAGTCTTTGCACTTTAATTAAATTAAGTTCACCCTCTTTAGCTGAGACACATGAAAAAGGAATTAAATAATATTTAATTATTAAATAAATATCCTCATTTCAATAATTGAATTTAATAATTTAGATAATTGAGAAAAAGCAATTATGAGGTCATATTCATTTAATTAATTGAATATTATCTTTCTTTTATTCAGAAATGGAAACTTTGAATTAATTGTGCTTTAAAGAGAAAGAAAACAATTTAATTCAAATAAAACAAAATTAAATCAAAGAAAGAAAATAGTTAAAGCAGGAAGAAAACATTTTATTGTATTTTTTTGAATAAAGCTTTCTATTTTAAACTAGCTTTTCTATCTGTTTTATTTCAAAGAGGAAATTTTCTATTCTGATACTCTCTGAGTCTATAAAAGAACTCTCATTCTTCATTCAAAACCCCCTAAATTTCTGAAGAAAATATGCATTGTTAGAATATTGAATTATTGTCATAACTTCATATAGAATAATTTCATTTTGCAATAGAATAGCTTCAATTTCTAGAATAATTACATTGATCATCATGTCTTAGATTACTTCATATCTCTCATTTCTTAGCATAATATTGTAGTGTATTGCATTTATCATGATAAATCCTTCGTTCCTAGATTGGTCCATGGTTGTGAGACTCATTCTGAGAGCAATTTCAAAAACCCCGTCTAGATAAAGGCAACAGGTCAAATCATGCAGGCAAACAGGATGACTAATCTCATATTCAGTCTTGTGTGTGCCTGGTGAAGAAGGACTATGTTGAAGTGTATGGTGAATTAACAAGGCCAAATTTACCACATACATTTCTGGCACCCATCGAGGGGCAGAACATCTATTTTTGCCATCACATTTGAATTAGTTTTGAAAATCTTGGGATCATGTTTGCACTCTAATTTTGCAGGTAAAACAATGCATTTCATCATTGTTTTAGCATGGAGCAAGTTCAAAAATTTCTTCTATCTTCTGTCTATTATTCTCTTAGTGTTTTTGAAGCTCTCATTTTGAGCCAAATCTGACTGCACCATTGCATTCGGAGCATCGTTTCGGTTGAAAATGACTGTAAACATGCCTATATTCATCAAAAGTTGAATTTGTGGAAAAAATATTTTGCCCAAAGAGGCCATACAACCTGTTGCACATAAATCGAGGCAGATTTTCAGAAAAAATCTAAAAAAAAAAACCAAATTTTTTTCACTATGTTAAATTTGACGGTCATCAAACCATCATTCCCCATGACCCTCTATGATAGTCATGAAACCATCAAATTTAAACTCGCAGGTTGATGACGTCAGCATGGTTTGAAAAGTTTTTAGCCTTCACCATTGAGCTTTTTGAATTTGTAGTCTAACTTTAAATGATCATATCTTGCTCATTTTAGGTCCAAATTGAGTGCAATTTTTTTTTATTTTGGGTAGAATTGTCTAAAGATGTTTGGGTTTTTCTTAGTTTCTAGATTTTAGTCACAGATGTATCAGAAAGTGCAGGTTTTCATCACTGTACCTGCCTAATCCTGTGTTTTTCAACTTCTAGACCCTCGTACGGGCTCATACCATAACATTTTTTAGTGCAATTTTTTTTGAAAGTGTGTGATTTTCTCTCTAATTTTTGAATATGCAATAAAATTTATGATTTTTTGATTTTTTTTAATGTTGACAAGTTTTGGGCTTTGTTGTTCTCTGATTATCTTATTTATTACAGCCTAACAGTGGTTTGTAGGACACTGAGATAAAGAGAAAGCCATCATAAAACTTTTAACACATTTATTGTAGGATGTTGAAATGAAGAAAGGCATTACAAAATACTAATGGGTTTATTGCAGGACATTTGTTGAAGATCTTGCGTGTTTTCACAACTTCTTATATCTATTTTTGGTAGTTAAAACACACTTCGATTGGTGCTTAAAATGAATCATTGTCTTGCGTGATTGAAGTGTTTTTTAGATTGTAATCCTAAGAACTACATGAACGTATCCTCTCCATGTGATTCTTCTAGAGTGGCTACCTCCCGAGAGCTTTAGCAGAGCCGGTGAGAGTGGATGCCCAACCGGTAATAGGCTGAAGCCAAGCCCTTCCAAACCGATATATAAAAAATTCTATTGTGATTAGTGTCACACTAGATAGGTGTGAATTCATTGTGGCAACCAAAATCTCCTCTAGTACCCTAGTGGTGCGTTAAAGTCCCAACATCGTTAAGGTGAAAGCCTTTCTTTGAACGGATTGGGAGAGCTCCCTTTATTGGGAAAATGACTTGATCACAACCACCTGAACGGATGTCCTTGCTACAAACTATTGTTCTAGTTTTCCAAAAACCCTCTATCAGTTGGCGTGAAAGGTTAGAGACCGACTAAGATGCCCCACAGTTTTACGACTTTTAGTAGAGATAACAACCCTTTGGGAAGCAATTCCTTTGGGGTTTGAAGCTTGGTATGCCTGAGAAGTGAGTGCATATGTAAGGAGGAGCCCATGCTTCCAAGCTTCTAAGTTATCCACTAAGAGTAAGTGTAGCTAAACTTCGGTTCAAGTGGGGATTCAATAGATATTGCCCTGGCTATCCTAGGATTGTGATGTGTCTATTTTGGTACTACAAACATTCTTCTTAATGTGTTTTGTGTGGGTGAATCATTCAAATAATCAAATGATGTGGACAACTATAAACTTTGGATATTTTCCTATCTTGTCTTGTCTGAAACTCTGTCGAAACTCTGTCAAAGATCTGTCGAAACTCTGTCGAACTATGTCGAAACTCTATCAAAACTTTGTCAAATTTGTTTCAAAAACTTGTCGAAACTTGGTCTTTCATCGGTCTATCCTACTACATTTGGTCTATTATGAAATTTGCATTGTCATAACGCTTTTGCTAGTTCACATGCAACTGCAATCTGTTGTTAGTCCAACCTATCACTATCTTGAAATCTGATGTTGTTACACTTGTCCAATTGACCAAGTCCGTTGTTATCTTATCATCTTTTTTAGCGCTCTCTCCTAGTTCTAAGTTGTGAGTGCAAGTTAGTTAACCTTGACTCAAGATTTGAGTCTTTTGCTATCTCCTTCTTAGTTAGACATTTATTTCTTGGTCTCTTTGGTCTTGGACTCGGATAACACTTTAGGTATCATCACAGAGTCGGTCAAGCGAATCAACATGTTTATGCCTATGCAAACTAGAAGTCATTTTAAGGAAATATGGAAATCTATCAACTTGCTGTCCAAATTGCTATTCTACTTTGAAGGTTCTATCTGAATTTTCACACATCTACGTTCTCATCAACATCACTAGCCTATCTTTTACTACAATCTGTTGACAGTCTGACTCATTGTTGTTTCAAAATCTAACTTTTTTGTGCTAGTCCAAGTGACTTGTTATCTTATCATCTTTGTCTGCACTGTCCTTACCCTAAGTTGTGAGAGCAGGTTCGTCAACCTTGACTCAAGATCAGAGTCATTACTATCTCTATCTCAGTTGGACATTATCTCCTTTGTTCTTTGGTCTTGGACTTAATCAACACTTTAGATATCACTTTAGCACCTGTCAGTCAATCAATTGATTCATCATACCTTCTCTTCAATCTTCTAAGCAAGTGCGCATTCAGAGAATCTTACAATGTCTACAAGAAAATGGGCTAAACCTTATGGTCCTGACAATGCAAACAAAGATATTCTTATGGCATCTTTATGGAAATAGCTTCAAACTATGCAATCTCAACTCCAAGAATTAGAGGGGGAAAAGGATACTTCATCTGACGAATCCTCATTAAGATCAACATGTCCTTTTCTATTTGATCATGATTCTCACATCTCTTCACTTTCTT
>MU227726.1:944692-958992 GCA_018584345.1 Thuja plicata
TATCCATCTTTTGGGATAGGTATCGGGGCAATCTAACCCTGACTCCTGAAGGTTAAGCCTCATTCTGGGGATAACCTTGTGAAAGATATTTATCCATCTTTTGGGACAGGTATCGAGGCAATCTAACGCTAACTCCTCAAGGTTAAGCCTCATTCTGGGGATAACCTTGTGAAAGATATTTATTCATCTTTTCGGATAGGTATTGGGGCAATCTAACTCTGACTCCTGAAGGTTAAGCCTCATTCTGGGGATAACCTTGTGAAAGATATTTATCCATCTTTTGGGACAGGTATCAGGGCAATCTAACCCTGACTCCTGAAGGTTGAGCCTTGTTCTGGGGATAACCTTGTGAAAGATGTCAATCTGGCCAGTGTTTGGGTGATCTAACCCAGATATTGGGGGACTAAGCTTTTGTTTTGGAGATAGTCCTAAAACCTTTATTTATCCATCTTTTGGGATAGGTATTGGGGCAATCTAACCCTAACTCCTGAAGGCTAAGCCTCATTCTGGGGATAACCTTGTGAAAAATGTCAATCTGACTAGTGTCTGGGCAATCTAACCTAGATGTTAGGGGACTAAGATTCATTCTGAAAATAGTCCTAAAGCACTATTTTACTATCTTTTGGGATAGGTATCGAGGAAATCTAACCCTGACTCCTAAAGGTTGAGCCTCATTCTGGGGATAGTCTTGTGAAAAATATCTATTTGACCAGCGTCTTGGCAACCTAAACCTAGACTTCAGAGAGTCAAGCTCTGTTCTGGAGATGGCTTTGAAATCTTTACATCATCAATTTTCAAATCTATTCTTCTGTGCTTTAGGCATCAGACTATTCTTTGAATCAATGCGCTGCTCGCACATCAATTCAAAGAGGGGCAAAATGTAACACCCCAAAATTGGCATCGTGCAAACTTAACCAATTTTGTTGTATTTGTCATTCTTCTGAATCATCAAAGTCCTATTGTACTAGGCAATTCTGAAATTTTGACTGACTCTACTTGACCTGAGTGTCAAATGTAGAAAATCCTAAATCTACATTAATCATACATCATGTTTAATTCCTAAATATCTATTGGCTAAACAAACCTTATGATTGAGTTAATTTAATTATAAAGTCTTTGCACTTTAATTAAATTAAATTCACCCTCTTTAGCTGAGACACATGAAAAAGGAATTAAATAATATTTAATTATTAAATAAATATCCTCATTTCAATAATTGAATTTAATTATTCAAATAATTGAGAAAAAGCAATTATGAGGTCATATTCATTTAATTAATTGAATATTCTATCAAAAATATTTCTTTTATTCATAAATGGAAACTTTGAATTAATTGTGCTTTAAAGAGAAAGAAAACAATTTAATTCAAATAAAACAGAATTAAATCAAAGAAAGAAAATAATTAAAGCAGGAAGAAAACAATTTATTGTATTCTTTTGAATAAAGCTTTCTATTTTAAACTGGCTTTTCTATCTATTTTATTTCAAAGAGGAAAGTTTTTATTCTTATCATCTCCGAGTCTATAAAAGAACTCTCATTCTTCATTAAAAACCCCTTGAATTTCTAAAGAAAATATTTATTGTTAGAATACTGAATTATTGTCATAACTTCATATAGAATAATATCATTTTACAATAGAATAGCTTCAATTTCTAGACTAATTGCATTGATCATCATGTCTTAGATTACTTCATATCTCTCATTTCTTAGCATAATATTGCAGTGTATTGCATTTATCATGATAAATCCTTTGTTCCTAGATTGGTCCATGGTTGTGAGACTCTCATTCTGAGAGCAATTTCAAAAACCCCGTCTAGATAGAAGGCAACAGGTTGAATCATGCAGGCAAACATGATGAATAATCTCATATTTAGTCTTGTGTGTACCTAGTGAAGAGGGACTATGTTGAAGTGTATGGTGAATTAACAAGGCCAAATTTACCACATACAACCATCTCTTTAACTTCTCCACTACATTGTATTTATCTATCTATTGAATTCGAATATTTATTTGGAATTAGATTTACAATTTGTGGTTGAACCAGATTTCGGTATTATGATTTGATACAGTTAATTAACGAGAAATATGGTGTTGTTATAAGTCTGGGAGATGTCCGTGTGAAATAGGTTGATTCATTATCATTTAATCATTAAATCTTTAAGCCTTGCATTTACATTTTCATTATCGGTTATTGCATTACCAATTTTCAGGAGTCATATGATTGATGAAGTCTTGAAATTGGCTATAGTTAGAATCGAATTTATCCTGCCTAAGCTATTTCCTATCTAGGTTTAGCTTGGTTTTCCTCTTTTTTTCTCGGGTCAAGAACATACCCCTGTTAGAATAGGAAATATCAATATTCATTGAAGATATTTTACTTAAGGGACCTGTACCTTTAAATTCAGAGGGAAATTAGTTGTTTAGTTACAATTTCCCAACTATTGTATTCAATTGTTCTGAAATACTTGGGTATTATAGAGCTAAAGCATAAAAGAAAAATCTATTTACTAACAAAGCAGTTAGCACTACAACTTATATATTAAAAGGAGTACAAATCAAGAAAGATAAAAACAAGACTCCATATGAGATTTGGTATGATCATAAACCAAATGTAAGTTATTTTAAAGTATTTGGAAGTAGATGTTCCATTCTAAAAGATGCTAGCGATGGAAAATTTGATTCTAAAGGAGATGAACGAATATTCTTAGGGTATTCTACAAAGAGAAAATATTGCAAATGTTTAAACAAGTCTACTAACAAAATTGTAGAAAGTGCAAATGTAAGGGTTGATGAATTTGCAAACAAGAATGATGGAGATAAAAAGAAGGAACCCAGGGACTACCAAATATTTGTATATGTTCAACCTGAGAGTCTTGATACCTTACCTAAAGAACAAACCAATGAGGAAGTGAAAAAAAGAGAACCACTGCCGAATGGTGAAAATGAAGAACTTCCACCACCTACTAAGCATGTTCTATCCAAGTATGTTAGAAGACAACACTCACCAAAAAATATTATCGGATACAAGAATGTTGGAGTTATGAAAATAAGTAAGGTAAGATATAATACATGCTTAATTTTTCAATTAGATCCAAGAAGAGTAAAATATGAATTGAAGAAATAAGATTGGGTTAAAGCTATGAAATAAGAGATAGATCAGATTGAAAAGAACAACACATGGAATTTTATACTGAGACCTAAATATAAAAATATTATTAGTACTAAGTGGAATTATAATAGCATATGCAACTTACAAAGGATTTAAATTTTATCAAATGGATGTCAAGTGTGCATTTCTTAATGGTATTCTTGAAGAATAATTCTATATTGAACAACCTAAAGGTTTTATTGAGAATACTAACAAGGACATGGTATGTAAACTACACAAGGCACTATATGGTTTGAAACAAACACCCCGAGCATGGTATGAATGGTTACATTCATATTTAATCAAGATTGGATTTCAAAGAACAAGTGACAATAGTAATGTGTATCTAAAATGTGACTGTAATAACAAGATTTTGATTCCTGAAATTTTTTTTGATGATATTATTTTCACAAGGAATAACACATTATGCAGATATTTTTCTCAGGAGATGAGAAAGGAATTTGAGATGTCCATGATAGGGGAGATAAAATTATTTCTTAGACTATAGATTCAACAAGTCAAGGATGGGATCTACATCATACAATTAAAGTACATCAAGGAGATCCTAAAGACATTTTGTATGGAAGACTCAAGAACAGTTGGAACACTAATGGTTACTGGCTACAAATTATCAAAAGAAGTGAATGAGATACTCTACTGATCAATGATTGGTAAGTTACAATATGTTGTACATAACAGACCTGATATTTCTCATGCAGTAGCCATTGTTGCAATATTTTTTGTCAATCTAAAGGAACAACACATGTCTACAATCAAAATAATATGTAGATATCTGAAAGGTATTAAGACTTCCATCTACTATACAAGAAATGAGGATATTTTGACTTGAAGGTCTACACTAATAGTGATTGGGATGGAAACATTGATGATAGGAAAAGAAAAAGTGGAGGAGCTTTATTTTCAGGAGAAAGATTAGTGACATGGCTAAGTAACAAATAGATTTGTATATCACTGTCTACTGCTGAGGTTGAATATGTTGCTAAAACTATGAATTGTGAGAATATTGTATGGATCAAATAGGTACTTGAAGTTATGCAAGAGAAGATTACGGATCCAATTACTATTTTTTTGTGATAATACTAGTGATATCAACATATCAAATAATCTGGTGATGCATTCTAAGACCAAACACATTTCTATCATGTATCATTTCTTGAGAGAACAATTTCAAGACAAGCATATGATATTGGAGTATGTGA
Organism: Thuja plicata; assembly: GCA_018584345.1. Taxonomy (NCBI): domain Eukaryota; kingdom Viridiplantae; phylum Streptophyta; class Pinopsida; order Cupressales; family Cupressaceae; genus Thuja; species Thuja plicata. The sequence goes on from MU227726.1 coordinate 949,061, forward strand.
ATTCAAAGGAGAAGTTAGCATATGTATTCACCAAGCTACTACCAAAGGATAATTTTGAGTATCTTAGAGGTAAATTATGTTGGAGATTTGTTTCTATTCATTTTATTGATTGTACGTTTGTCATTGATGACAACATATAATATACAGTAGTGATTCTGTATGTACTTATTAGAATGATGACATGAAGAATTGTGTGGTTAGATACATGTTTTAGACATGTTTATTATGTTATTTTCATACACACAGATCTAGATATGATGTTTCAGTTAAGTTTTCTATTTTTGTTATTGGTAGTTACAGTTCTTGAAGATTATCTATTCAGAGCTGATGTATGTAACGTGTTTCTTGAGTTGCACCTATCTTCAAGATATGCATGTGTATATCCATGATTAGTTATGAGTTGATGATTGTTATCTAAAGGCACCAAATGTGTTTCAAGAAGATTGCAAAGTTAGAGATAAATTGGTGAGGCCGACTTAGTGAAGTGTCATATCTATTTAGTTTATACTTGTGCAGTTGTAATTATGCTTGCATGCTTAGTAGAGCTGACAAGGATGTTATGAATATTTTTCTTATAGGTCCCATGAGCTCATACTTTGAGGAAGATACTTATAGCAAGTCATTTGTGATATGCTAAGTGTCAATGAATAGGAAAAGAGATAGAAGATGTATAGAGAAGAATATCAGATGTGGTTCATTGATCAAGAGTCTATGTGAAGAAGAAGTGAAAGATTGTAATACACTGGAACTAATCAAGATAGTAGGTCTAATATATAGTTCATCATCAGATATAGTGCATATCTTTTATATAGAAGGTTGTAGCCTTCATTATTGAAGAAGTGAGCTTTTGGACAGTGAGTCCACCACCCCTAACAGGGTTATTTGTAAAAGAATCCTAACAGGGTCCAACCCTTAACCAGGTCACTATACTTATTGCATTCTAAAGTACAACTCCTAATAGGTTTGAAATATCTTCTAATAGGGATTACTATAAACAAGTATAGTTCATTGTGGGTTTTAATTCCCACTGGGGTTTTTACCATTTGGTTTCCCTATAATCAAATTGTATGTTGTGTACTATGTTATCTTATTAAGCATTTATTTTATTGTATTATGAAGTTAAGGAAGTAAAAAGAATTAAAGTTACTGATAACTGATTCCCCCCCCCCCCCCTCTCAGTTATCCTTTGGGACTATTCTAACAATTGGTATTAGAGCCAAGTGCCTTGGAGAAGAAGCCTAACAGCTTAAGGTAGATTAGATGTCTTACTTCAAAAAAGAGAGCCCTAAGTTTGATGGATAAAATTATCTGGATTGGAAAAAAATGATAACACATCTATAGTGTGTTGGCTTTGAGATCTTTGAAATTGTTACACAAGAAGTTTTTATTCGATCTTTGAAAGACCTTGCAAAAGATGATGCTACTAACAGAAAAAAGGAAAAATTTACCAATAATGCAATTGCTAAAGAAGCCCTAATCAATGCCTTATCTGACAGTGAATTTTTTGAGATCAAGAAAATTGACAGAGCATATACCATACAGAAGTATTTAGAAGATTTTTTTGAAGGAGATATTCAAGCAAATAATGTGTGCAGGAAGACCTGGAAAAATAAATACAACAGTCTTGAGATGTTACCTGAATAGAACATTAGAGCCTACAATCAAAGGATAAATGAAGTAGTCTTCGGAATCAGAAACAATGGTGGAGAAATATTAGAAGAAGACATAATGGACAAGCTGCTAACTGCTTTAACATCAGACTATGAAAACAAGATAAGTATTCTAGAGGAAACCATGCAATTCTCACAAGACTTCAAGAGAGAGACTTTGATCAGCAAAATCCCTACATTTGAGATAAAGATTGAAGACTGAACCTAAAAGTGAAACAACTTTCAAATCCTTAGTCCATGGTAATAAATCCTTACACATCTCCAGTCATAATGAGAAAGAAGAAGTTGATGAAGAACTAGAAGAAATCATTTCTATGATTTCTAAAAGAGAAAAGAAAGGAAAAGGAAAATATGAAGGACAACTTCCATTCAAATGTTTTTCATGCAACAAGATTGGTCACTTTGCATCTAAGTGTCCCACAAGAGTCAAGAAATTTAGATCTAATTACAAACCTAAATATAAAAATGAATGTTATCATGTTGAAGAAGGTGTAACTGATGAAGATTCAAGAAAAGATGAAATTGGATTCGTTTCCCTTAGAGACATGGAAATGTTACTCAAGGAAATGGACATTGCAAATGAAAAGGAAGAACAAGAGTTAGCCTTAATTTTTAAAGAAGACATCAGAACTGATTGGATCATTGATAGTGGATGCTCTCATCATATGATAGGTGACAAAGATAGGTTTATTCATTTAGACAAATACAAAGGTGGTATGGTTAGATTTGGAGATAATACTCCTAAACCTATCATAGGTAGAGGTTCTATCACCTTGGATGGAAAGAACAAGACAGATGATGTTCTATATGTTGATGGATTACATCATAACTTGCTAAGTGTTGGACAACTACTTGAAAAAGGTTATCATTTGGATTTCAAAGACAATAAGTGCATCATTAACAACAAGGATGGAGACATGATTGCATCAGGCTCCAAAACAAAAGGTAATGTTTTTTATCTCAATTATTATGTAAGTTGTTTTGTTGCAAAAGTGGATGACAGTTGGTTATGGCACAAGAGACTATGTCATATCAATTTTGATAACATAGTAAAAATAAGTAATGTCAAGGTAGTAAGAGATCTTCCTAGTATTGCAAGACCAGTTGACACAATATGCAGGGAATGTGTTATGGGAAAGAATGTAAGGAGTTCTTTTAGAAGCAAGTAGAACTCAGCTGAAAACAAATTGGACTTAGTGCATACAGATTTATGTGGTCCTACCCAAACAAGATCATACTACGGAGAAAGGTATTTCATTTTTTTTGTTGATGATTTTTCTAGTATGATGTGAGTTGCATTCTTAAAGGAGAAATTTGAAGCCTTTGAGAAGTTCAAAATATTCAAAGCTAAGGTTGAGAATGAATCTAGATTAAAACTGAAATGTATGAGATCAGATAGAGGAGAAGAGTTCACCTCTAATCAGTTTTATGACTATTGTGAAGAACATGGAATTAAAACATAGTTGAGTGCACCTAGAACCCCTCAATAGAATGGGATTCCAGAAAGGAGGAACAAGATTATACTTGATACAACATGCACTATGATGATTGAAGGAAAAGTTGTGCACACATATTGGAGAGATGCAGTGAATACAAAAGTCTATACTATCAACAGAACTCAATTGAGGCCAGGTGCAGATAAGACACCCTATGAACTTTGGTTTGGTAATGTACCTACAGTAAAGTATTTTAGAATCTTTGGCAGCAAGTGCTACATCAAGAGAGATGATGGTGTTGGTAAGTTTGATGCCAGAAGTGATGAAGGTATTTTCCTTGGTTACTCTACAAAAAGCAAAGGATATAGATGTTTCAATTTGAGATTGAAAAAGATAATTGAAAGTACTCATGTAAAAATTGATGAGAAGTTTATGGTTCAAGAGAGATACTATGAATATGCACCTATGATTGAAGATGAACCTAGGTCTAGCAACAAAGATACTATTATTGAAGAAATGTTTGATTGCATTGATGTTTCATGAAATGAACCTGCATCAAGTAGAGAAGAATCACAGATTATAGAAGAAGAAGTCACACCTAAGGTTCTAAAATTCACATCTAGATACCACTCTAAAGATGATATCATTGGAGATCAAAGCAGTAGTGTTTTGACCAAATCAAAAGCAGAAATTCTAGCAATGGATGAAGAGGTATGTTTACTTTCACAAATTGAACCCTTAAGTGTTGAAGATGCTTGTAATGATTTTGATTGGAAGAATGCAATGAAAGAAGAATTAGCTTAGATAATTAAAAATAAAACATGGGAATTGGTCCCTAGACCCAGTGACAAAAATGTGATTGGAACAAAGTGGGTATTCAAAAACAAGATGAATGAAGATGGTACAGTAGTAAGAAACAAAGCAAGATTGGTATGTAAAAGATATGCGCAGAGAGAAGGAATAGACTACACTAATACATTTTCTCTTGTGAGTAGACTGGAAGCCATTAAATTTTTCTTGGCCTGTGCAACATTCAAAGACTTTAAAGTTTATCAAATGGATGTAAAGTCATCTTTTCTGAATGGAGACTTGAAGGAAGAAGTCTACATAGAACAACTTGAAGGATTTCATCTTTCAGATAAACCAAATATGGTATGCAGATTGAAGAAAGCACTCTATGGTCTTAAACAGGCCCCAAGAGCTTGGTATGAGAGACTTGCTGGTTATCTTACCAAGATTGGATTCAAGAAAGGAGTAGCGAATTGTAACCTATTCACAAGAGAAACACCTGTTGGATTATTACTAGTTGCCATATTTGTTGATGACATTATTGTTATACACTGAATTTGCGCCTCTGATCTCAAGCTCTCTTGGTCTTGATAATCCAGTATAACAAGGGAATCATCTCAAGGTTGTGGGACCTTATGCTAACCGAGATGAGACCTCTAGATTCTAGGCTGGTTCCTCTTGGATAATCACCTTAATTTGCTTCTCAAATAGGAAAGTAAAAATTTTGAGGGAAAGGGATAGAAGGAATGCTTGAAATGGAAATGACTGAAAGCAAACTACCTACTAGGTGATGCACCAAATTTGGCATGAAAACATAACACACACAGGATAAACCCCTGGGTCAACTAACTCTGAATTGTAAGTAAAACACAAGTCCCCTGTATAGGCATGCATCAATATTTCATAACAAGGTCATGAGTAAACCAGTTAAAAGGAAAGACTTCTTCATAGTTAATAGCTTTAAACAATAAAACACTAGTTACAACCTGCAAGCAGACATACTCTTCTGCAAGTAGATGTTGTGAAAGGACTGATTAAGAGGAATAAAATCATCCACAGTTAATCCACCAACAATCAAGACACATACAAACAAGCAGAAAAGAGACAAGGCTAACACAATCCAACAAATTGATCCAAGAATTGAAAACTCGGCATATTACTTCTCACAGTGAGTTACGGACTGATGTACAAAATATACTAAGGATAGAAAATTTTCCACAAAGCATGCCTCCTACATAATCAGAACTGGTTACAAGATGAGTCTTCAACTCATATTTATACAACTTCAAAGCCAACTGCATTTTTTTAGCAATAACTTCCTGATCAGATATTTTCTTGTCTAGCCACCGCTTACCCCTGAAATTCATCCCTTCAAAATATCAACATAAATGCTCCTCTACAGAAATGGTCTTATCGCTCTAGAAGAATCACCAAAGTCTTTTAAACGCAATAACTGTTCTGCAGCCCCCAAAAATGCACCCTCTGACCTCTTCAAAAAATTTGATCTTCCCACCTGTAAAATATCTGATTTAGATCATTTGAGAACAATCTGATCTCTCTATTCACCGATATTGAAACAAATCTAATAAGAGATCAGCAGACTATTTTGTGCATAATTTCCTTCAATTTTAGAATTCTGACGAACCTTTGAAACTACTGCAAGCCGAGCACAACATCTCTATTCTTTATGCCAATCGTACACCCGCGAGCTCTTTTTCCTTTGTGTTATTTGCTTGGTGAGTGAGCGACGAGGCCTTTTATTTTGTCAATCACTCAGTCGTGAGCTGATCTCTGATGTCGTTGAAACATTGGCGATTGAGTGACGAGCTCTTTCTTTTATTGATCGTGCAGTCGCGAGAAACCTTTTCCTTTGTTTTATTACTTAGCGACTTTGCGATGACACCTTCTCTGTAGCTCATCACAGTCCCACAGATAGATCCTCCTTTCTGTGAATTTCTCAGTGAGTGAGCGACAAGGTCTCACTTTCTGCTTAATCGCGCACTCGCGAGCAACATTTTGTTTATCTTTTCTGCTCGGCGAGTACGTGACGACATTACCCTTTCAGCTCATCGCAAGATCATGAGCTCTTCCTTCTTTTATTTTATTGCCCAGTGACTGGGCGATGAGTCACTTTCTTCCTCGGTCGCACACTCGCACATAGAACAAAACAACATGAATGTAGGTCGCGACTGCATGATGATCTTTAGTCTAGCTCGTCACCTACTCGCCGGTTGATCTTTGACTTATCTTTATTCCCGGTGACTGGGCGATGGGCACCACTTTTTTCTCATCGCAAGTTCACAAGCTCTTTTTTCATTTGCCCAATTTGATCAGCGAGCATGCGATGACCATCTCCTTCAGCTCATCGCACACTCGCAACCTTGAAACCTGTCATGGAACAGACATTGCAACTGCACGATACATTATTGAAACACTGACCCACTCAGTCGCACAGCTTGAATGACCTGACACAGATAGCTCGCGACTACACGAGGACCATTTAAACAACTCGTCGCGCAGTCGCACAACTTAAGGACATTGACTTACATGGATCGCGACTGTGCGATAAGACATAAAAGCAAGATTTTGAAAAGGGCTTAGCCATTTTTGGGCGGGAAAACACAGAGGATGGCCAAATTGTATAGGAATGGAAAATTTGGGCAACATTTTTGGCAACTTCTGTAGGATGCTTGCCTGCTAAGCATAAGACCAGTGGCCTTGACATATCCATTGGGCATGGAGTCACTCTGGACACAAAACATGACAGTGACAAAAATGTGCGCGTGAACTTCTTGAAAAGCAAGGAACTACACTAGAAAGCAGGGAAGGAAAACAAGAAACCTAACCTAAAGCTAAACTAACCAGTGCAGAAGCTGGTCAAACAAAACCATTCACTGGTTGTGAAAAATAGCTACCCTTCCTCACCAATAGCGGATGAGATGCATGCATATTAGCAACTGAAAAAATATGCAATACAACTTGAAGGATCTGAAACTCTTGAAGTATATCCTAAAAGTGAAAGACCAGATCACATACCTCTTGGATTTGATCAATATTAATGCAGATTTGAGGTGAATAATCATGCTGGATCTGTTGCCCTATAATTGGAATCTCAGGGATAGGTCCTTTTCTAGAAAGATGCCTGATTGGGCAACCTCTAGAGATGATAAAATTTGGCTTTATGCTGCTGGATTCTTCACTTTCCTCTGGTTGTTTATGGCTTCTCTGCATCATTAGCAGCCATATGAGCTCCTCCTTCATGGTCAAAACATCATCCTCTTCTGTTAAATCAGCTAGGAACTTATCAAAACTACTGATCTCCTGGGAATCTAGAACACTTGGTTCGAACTTGCAGTCCTACACATAATCATTAGAAAGAATATCCTCCATAATAGAGCATACTTGAACAGGCACAAATTCTGTCCTCTCAAACCCCTCACGACAATCTGCAATACTATTGTCAAAACAACTCTCTAAGCTTTGCTCATTTTCTTGATCATGGACTCCCTTCCGAACCGAAGTGATCAAAATCTCTTCTTCTTTCTCTTGACCTGCAAAAGAGGGTAATTCCTCAAGGAGAAGTATAATCACCTCTTGTTGGTCAAAAGAGTCTCCTATAACTGGAGATGTGATTCGTTGACTATCCATCTCAGAATACACAGGAAGATCTGCAACTAAATCCAATACTTCTTGCTCTATCAGATTTGAGCTAAAAATCTCCTTTTTTGACTGAGAGCCAATAAAGTGTGCTGGTTGATCATGCTCACACAGGGGCTCTTGTATGGGCTGCCTTACTTCTTCTGTAGGCTCATAACTTGGAATCTCCAGCTTAGATCCTTCTTGAACTATAGGCTGACTGAAGGTACAAGGAGCTGCTTGAGCTTCTAACTCTTGTAATCTTTTTACTAACTACCTCATTTGTTCTTCTTTAAATGCAACTTGCTTGGCAATAGACTCCTGCTCGTACCTTTGAGCCTCCATCCCTTGTTGGCGTATGTGAGCTTGATATGATAGCTCCTCTTGATGTATGTCGTACTCTTGTTGCTGCAAACCTGCTTCTGATGCGGTTATGGTCATATCTTCTTCTTCCTTCTCAACAAAATTAGGGAGCTCATCAAACAAAAACATAGACTCCCTTTGTGTACCAACCTCCTGTTGATAGTGAACCTCTTGTTCTGATTGATTCTCACCCATAGGTGATAATATGGTCTCTTCTTCATTATCAACAAAGAGGGGAAGCTTATCAAACAAATCAGCCATGGACATAGGCTAGGCGTCCGTCTCTTCTCCCATAAGTTGTTGTTCCTCTTCATCAGAGTCATCACTCTATACTGACACCTCATACTCCTCTTCCTCATCACATGAAAGCTCATTTGCCATAGGTCCCTGCTCAGATACTAGAGTAGTATCTTTGAAAAGACTTGGCATTTGATAGCCAGGAGGCAGAGTCCATTGGGGCATCCACCATACTTCATCCTCTTGAGAGACCGGGGGAGCCTCCTGGGATAAACAACCCTTTTTAATAGGTTGCTCTGGCAGAGTGGCAGGCTGAATCTCAAGCACAGGCTCTTGAAAGGAATTTTTTGCCTTGAAACATGGGATATGAAATTGAGAAGGCTCAGGGGATGACATAGGAGGTTTAGACAAAGGAGGCCTCCAACTTGGGATCTTAGGCCTAAGAGCCTCTTGCTCAGCAATTTGTGACTTCAGCCTTGCTGTCTCAATGCTTTCTCTATGATTGATCTCTTCTTGAAATTGTCTCATTTGTTGCTCATCAATCATTTGCTACTCACCAAACAGGGCATCCTCTACTTGATAAGGGATGAACCCTTGCTCAAAACCTTGAGCCTCCAACTCTTGTTGCTCCCTGATTTTAGACACTTTCTTGACTAGGTCAAGCAGTTGCTCCTTTAGCTCTTCTTGTTCTTTCATGAAGTCTGACTTCAGGGTCTTTAGGCAATCGAGCTGAGCAGGGGAGGGTGGGTGGCAAATAGGAGGTGGTAGCTGGCCTTGCATTTTCAACTGTGCCCTTTGTGCCCATATCTTACCCTGCTTGAGGGCCTCTTCATAGTCTTGTATGAGGGCATATTCATTTGGGGCATGTTGGATGTAATGACGGCCTTGTGTATCTGCATAGAAGCTTGGGGTAAAAGCAGACTGCAGAGGGGTTTGATAAAGCTGATGACCAGCCCATTGAGCATGGCTCTCATGATAGGATGGTGAATAACCTGATTGTCCATAATAAATTGACATGTCTACTCATATAACTAACTGGAATTTTAAAATGGAAGATTTGAAATATACCAGCACTTGATCTTTGAAACCAGTAGGCTTTCCAGAGTTGCCAGATGTGCTTAGAACTTACCTCCAAAGGCAGAAATTACTGCTGTCCACACCAAACAGCAGCAGAATGAAGCTTGAAAAGAATTGAAAATCAGCTCTTAGTCCCACCAGGCGTGCCAGAAATGTTATACACTGGCACCAAGGTGGGGAATTCTTGAGCTTGGGTCTACACTGATAGACCTTGTGTACTGAATCTATTATGCAGATGAACCAATAGGAACACCTTTTGACTTTGATCTTAACTTCATTGTGGTCCCACCAGGCGTGCCAGAAATGTTATACATTGGCACCAAGGTGGGGAATTCTTGAGCTTGGGTCTACATTGATAGACCTTGTGTACTGAATCTCTTATGCAGATGAACCAACAGGAACACCTTTTGACTTTGATCTTAACTTCATTGTGGTCCCACCGGGCGTGCCAGAAATGTTATACACTAGCACCAAGGTGGGGAATTCTTGAGCTTGGGTCTACACTGATAGACCTTGTGTACTGAATCTCTTATGCAGATGAACCAACAGGAACACCTTTTGAATTTGATCTTAACTTCATTGTGGTCCCACCGGGCATGCCAAAAATGTTATACACTGAATTTGCGCCTCTGATCTCAAGCTCTCTTGGTCTTGATAATCCAGTATAACAAGGGAATCATCTCAAGGTTGTGGGACCTTATGCTAACTGAGATGAGACCTCCAG
>MU227726.1:964161-994776 GCA_018584345.1 Thuja plicata
TTAATGGAATGTGACAACATTAGGAGGTGGATTAGAGTAGAATTTAGGATTAGGATTAGATTAGCATGGGTGAATGGGTTGAGAAGGGTTAGAACCCAAGGTAGAAGTGGTTGAGATAGGTTAGGTTGGGGTTTGAGGGATTATTAATAAATGAAATAAACTTATTTAATTCATTTAAAAACATAGGAATTAATTATTTAAACAATGAAATTGTTTTTTAATAATTAGAGAACTATAGCCATTTTAATTAAATTAAATAAGCTAGGGGAAATAGGTTAATTGCAAGTAGGTATTTGATTTAGGGATTTATTTAATTCCTTTATAATTAAATACTATAGCCATGTTTGATTTTGATTTGATTTGATTGGTCGAAATTGATTTGAATTGTATGGCTATAATAGTTAACATAAATCAGTGATAAAAATCACCTAGGATATTAAATTGATTTAAAGAATTATGTCAAGTAGTAACAGGGTTGTTTGGACATAAATTGAGGGTATGATCACACTTAGGGAAAATAGGGTCCATAGTTGCGACAGACCAAATTTAGGTGGTTACATTTGCCCCTCTTTGAATTGATGTGCGAGTAGTGCATTGATTCAAAGAAAGTTTTTTGATTTTGACTTCAAAAAGATTGAGAATCCTGTTCTTGGTTGTCGAATAAAATGTTGATGAGATCAGTCTCACACTTGATTGAACCAAACTGATAGAATTGATTTTGAACTTGGTTGTCGTCCAAAGATCAATAAAAGATTTTAAAAAATACCAATTTTGAACTTGGTTGTCGTCTGAAAATTGATAATACTAATTCTAAACTTGGTTGTCATCCAAAAATTTAGTAAGAAGCTGCCAAGAGCTTTAATAAAAATCTTCTAATAATGAGGAAACACAAGATATCCAGCTTATGAGAACCAAAGCTTTCTATCCAATAGTTCCGACTTTAGTCAAGTAAACTATTATGCCCCTTAGTTTGTTTGATAACGAAGTCATTATTTATGTAGTTTTGAGTAAAAAATATATTTGATGGTAGTGTGATCATGCCCCCTCGGGAATGAAATCAAAGAAAAAGAATAAAATCCCTCAGTTATAGAGAATAGAACACTTGCAGGAAGCGATAAGGCCAGAAAGAGCGGCGTAGAATAAGGTGTGTTTAAAATAAACACACAATTATCAAGTTGAATTACATGAAAATTTGAGTGATAATGATGTTTAGATCAAGATGTATAAGAAAATGTGTAATTATTACCATTGTGGTGAAGAAAGGAAGCAAATTCACAAGTTTTGGAAACTATCGCAAAAGGACATCATGCTACTGAAAATGTCGTAGGCACCTTTGATTTGGTTCCCGATTGAAGAAAAGAGAGCACAAGTGATTTTGTAGTTGTTCAGGAGGAGTTCTGGAAACCCTAAATGTCCCAAAAGACCCATATAAGCCTCCAAATTGATCATTTCACTATTCATTTTGACATTTAGCTATAGCCAATTAGAGAGCTCTACAGAGAAAATGGTGGTCCCTGTGAGGAAACATCATTTTGAGATGAGCCAATGACACCAGCACCCATCTGATTACCCACCGTCGGTAAGTGCTCAATAAACTACCCTATGAATTTTGCATTTTTGAATTTCAAGTATTTTTATGCATTTTATAGCTAGGCAAAGATAGGATCACATTCAGGATTCTATATCGCATCCTGCGAAACGCGGATCACATCCAATATTTGCCAGATTTTGTGTCACATCCAAGTTTTCATGGATCGCATCCAGTCCTTTAGGTTTAGTTGTGTTTTGAGAAAGATTCCATCAGTGAATCGTATCCCAGATTTTGGGGATCATACCCCGCATTTAAGATCGCATCCTGTATACGCAATCGTATCCTTCTTTTCTAGAATTGCATCTGGTAAAAAACTTATGTTTTTAATTTGTTTTGATTTGTTTGCATTCTGTAAACTAGAAATGATTGAGTAGAGTAGGAATATTCCCTCTGTGGTAGATAGAATGTTGATTCTTTTCTGTGTTTATCAAAATCAGGCCCAGTTTGAAGTAGTCACCTTTTGAGGCACTTATCCTGCACAAGTTCTAGCATTGTCTGAGTAACTATCAGACGATGAGTAGAATATCGTGATCCGATGCAGATTGCGAGCATTGATGGGTTTACCCAAGATCGGGGTAAACTAAGGGTTGTTGACTGCTCTAGTCGAGAGATGGCATTCAGAGCACAACACCTTCCACCTACTGACTGGTGAGATTACTGTGACACCAGAGAATGTTTGGAAGATCCTGCGCATGCCCATGGTGGGACATGAGGTTTTCTTTGAGTCTAGAGTGGGTGTTGCGATTGGGACTACTCAGATATTCTTTCAGGATGACAACATAGATCGCAGATACTTGTCATGGGACTACATGGTCGATCACTACGATCGACTAGCTGTGTATTTAGCTGGATTGGTAGGCAGCATCCTTATGCTAAACAAAGGATAGCATGGTTTCTTAGTGGGCTGGGTCAGCATGGTAGAGTAGATGATCATCCACCACTGATGATTTGCCTGGGGGAGCTACATTTTAGCTCACATATATTGAGAGCTGCATGAGATTGTGTACCATCATACCTGCAGCATGACTGTAGGTATACTAATTCTTCAGGTATGGGCCTGGGAGCACATCCCAGTGACACAGCCATTTGGTGATAGGTAGAGGGCTCCATAGAAGCCCTATGTATATATCTATGCAGGTTTATTACAGTAGCCCCACCTGGGCAAGGTTGAGTACTGGCGTCATTTATCCAATGATATGATAGAGGTTGTATGGCGACCATACCTAGACTGTGAGGTATGGACATCTGATGCTTGGTAGGTCCCTTTTTTGTGTCAGAGTAGATATTTGATTGGTCATACCATATATATCATAGAGTGCTTCCTTGCTACCTGAGTTTTGAGATATTACAGGCAGCGATAGGGCCGTACAGAGGATGTGGCAGTGTATGCACAAATCAGGGATGAGGTGGCTGATTGGGGAGCTTAGCTAACTTATGAGGCTACTTCACAAGACATCCATGATATGGTAACCATAGACTAGGACCTTTGCCCAGATATTGAGGATGCAGGGGTATCAGATGGATATGCTACAGATATGCTCCAGCATCCATTCTTGAGATTCACAGTGCTAGAGGAAATGATTCCTTGTATAGAGGAGCCTTTGGATTATGATCCAGAGGATCAACCCATCAAGGGTAGAGGCAGCAGAGACAGAGCTCCAGGTAGACATGGGGGCCGAGATGGATGCAAAGATGGAGGCAAAGGCGATAGGCATCCTCCCCCAGATGATAGACATGATGGTGATGACTGGGGGGGAGGTGGTGAGGTAGTGGATATTGGTGGGTCAAGCGACAGTGGTCAGAGATGACTAAGGTATAGGTTTGTGGACCCACAGAGAGATTCAGGCCCATTACTTACTCCTGAGTAGCAGAGACAGCAGAGATAGAGAGTATAGGAGCAGGATCCTGGCAGAGATGGGGACCTGTTATCGAGGTGTGAGCAGGAGATAGAGGATCTTAGAGCATAGATCACAGCCTTAGAGACTAGAGTTACCACTTTAGAGGCACTGTTAGTAGATAGAGATAGAAAGCTTGAGTGGCTAAGAGCTGAGAGAGACACACAGGCCCAAACCGCAGTCCATCAGGGACAGAGGGTGATGTATTACTATTCTTTGTATCATGCTATCGTTCCAGAGGGTCAGAGGGCACCCACATTTTCACACATTTCCCAATAGTCAGAGGGAGCCATGCCTCCTCTAGCAGCACCATTCAAGCCACCTCCTCCTCCTCCTAATCAGGGAGAGGTGGCAAGCTAGAGTTGAGATTATGCCCCATGTCTCTTTTTTGAGATTTATACATGTATACCTGGATCCTGCTGAGATCCCATTTTTGTACAGTACACTGATATATATATCTGATTCATGAGTTTTGGCATACTGATTCTCTTCATGCATACTGACACTCTATATATGATCTGATACACTTTATGCTATGATACTCTTTATGTGCACTAATACTCTTTATGCTTTGATGTGTATCATGCTTTGTTGTTTCTGGACTCTGACATGTTTCATGTGGTAGATGTATCCATTATGCTTTTCATAGATGTGGTAAATGTATGTTTTGCACATGTGATGATATCTTGATCTCATGATGAATGAGTTATAGTTGACAACATATTTTTTAAATGTGAATGTGATGAATATATTACTGATGTGAACAAATGATATCTATGTGAAAATGCAAATGTTTGTTTTTCTTTGATTTTTCTAGTTTTACGTAGAAATATATGTATGGATGCATTTAGGATGTAAAGATAAAAATGCAATACATGGATGTTTTATTTTTGCATTTTTCAATTTTGCTTTTCAAATGTATGTTATGGATGCTATTAGTAATATAAATATGATGTAATTAACTTGATAGTGGTAGAAGAAGATAGAAACCATGTTTTGAGCCTCAAATTACCTTATGTTTGTTATGTACTACTGGACAAAATGCATCAGGCAATCTCTAAATGCATCTATATGAAGACTCTTAGGACTTGTCATTGACTTTAGCAAATATTGCAACATTTTGATCATCATTGGGCACTTTTTGAAATGGATACCATCTAATAGTACAACCATCACTAATACCCACTGATATGATGAAAGTATGAATACTATATCGTATTGAAATATCAAAAATAGACTTAGGTACCAAGCCATAGAAGCCAGGACATCAAAATAGTCACCTTCCTTTTAATATACGATATTCTGAGTAAGGCAAGATATTGGACCCGCAATGACCTTGAAAATTCATATCCTTGGGTACATTATGATTCATATACCTTAGTGAGAATATGGATCAGAAAACAAACAAGTAAATTGTGTCAAACTCACCGTAGTTTACACATAACAAATATTGAGATATATGCGGCTATCCACCCATAGTGGTAGCTCTTACCATAAACATCCAAGTTAGGTGAAATTTATAGGGTTATATGAAACAATCACCATACACAAAAAATTAAGAAAAACATTATGCCCCCAATCCTTGCGACTCTTTGTCTTTGCGCAGACATCATTGAGTAACTGAGAAGACATAATAAATCATAAATTGAGAATCAATCCAATAAAATTTATAATTAATTAGATGCCCCTAGTTGAAAACATCATCAAGACATAAAATAATCATAATCAATCCATTATCAAACCTTGTGTTTAAGTAGTACTTCATTCATTCATCTGTTAAACACAGTAAAGATTCATCAATCTAAAAATTAGAATATAAACAATATGGTGTTCCATGTCTGTGCCTTGATAGGATAATTCATTCATGTTTTTGATCCAATACAGATTTGTAGGAATGCTGTGAATGTAATTTTCATGTTTCATGTCGTCAAAAGACACCTTTGTTTTGAGTAAGTGACATTGTTGTGTATGTATTGAGAAACATCGTGTTCGTGAGACAAACCATCCTAGAGAAACCTAGCAACCGCAACTGACTATGCCAACAAAGATGCCCCCAGTGCAGAATGACTTATTCCTAAGATGTAAAGATAGACAAATCCAAAGCAAGGATAAGATAGTCATGTAAGAAAAAAATTAAGTCAGCGTATGAGTACAGGAAAAATTATGAAGGCCTAGTATCAGTAGTGCATTGATAGATGGAGCACAGAACACAAGTGACACCTGAATGTCAGGTTTTCACCACTTGGAAAGATCTTTTTCTTTCTTTTTGCTACCAAGATGCCTATTTTACCAGGTGCTCATCAAGACACTTTTTCAATTTTTTTTGCTATTTTTGCTTTTTTTGAATGTTTTTGTAGTATCAAGGTGCCTGTTTACCAGGTTTTCACCAAGGATACCCATTTTGAAGGACCTTTTCCACTATTTTTTTTGGATTTCTTTAGGATCAATTTTATGAATGTTTTTGGTGTTTTGCAAGAACTTTTTGTTGCATAGGCTATTCTAGCTGAACATTAAGCATAGAACCGCTTCAAATGTAGAGTATTGATAGGATCAGGTAGAACGTCTCCCTCAGGTGTAGCTAATTGATAAGCTTCAGTCCCAAAAGTAGCAGTGATAACATAAGGCCCCAACCAGTTAGGTTCAAACTTTCCTTTCTACTCTTTATTAAGCTGGTTCTTAGGATTCTCTTTTAGGACAAGGTCCCCCACTTCAAACTTGCATGGTTTAACCTTCTTGTTGTAACCTTTGGACATTCTCGCTTGGTACACTTTGAGGTAATCGAATGCTTGTTGTCTGCGCTCATCCAGTAGGTCCAGAGAATTTATCCAATCAATGCGGTACTTTTCATCAATGACTAGTCCTTGTAGAGATATCCACAAAGATGGGATTTCAACCTCAATAGGTAATACTACCTCAGTGCCATAGACTAGAGAAAATGGCATGGCTCCAGTTGGTGTTCTGATGCTTGTTTTGTAGGCCCATAGTGCCGGATTTAGTTTTAAATGCCAGACTTGCTCACAGTTCTATGTAGGATTTTGAAAATATTTTTGTTCAATGCCTCATCCTATCCATTACCTTGAGGATAATAGACCAAAGAGCAATGTTGAGTAATGTGAAACTGTTCACAGAGGTCATCAATGTCTTGACTTTTAAATTGGCCCCCATTGTCTATCACAATTGAAGAGGGTATCCCATATCTACAAATAATGTAGTATAGAATAAATATAGCCACCTATTTTCCAGTGGCTTTGATTAGCAGCATGGCTTCGACCCACTTTGTGAAATACTTAGTGGCCATAATGATGAACTTGTGTCCATTTGAAGAGTTGGGATATATCTGTCCAACCAAGTCGAAGGCCCATTGCTAAAATGGCCAATATGTTATAAAAGTTACAAGTTCTCTGGTAGGAGCATGGATGAGGTTTCCATGTGTTTTGCATTTAAGACATGCTTCGGAAAATTGAATAGCACCTTTCTCCATTGTAGGCCAATAACAACCCATTCTGAGCAACTTTTTAGCTAATGAAAAGCCATTCGAGTGTGATCCACATACACCTTCGTGGACATATTTTAAAGCTAGATCAAACTCTTCTAGTTCTAAACATTGAAGAAGTGTACCATCGAGACTATGTTGATATAGGTTGTTAGTTATGAGGACGTAACGCGATGTTGTCCTAATCAATGATCATTTCTCATTTCTAGATAAATTGGTAGGAATGGTTTGGGCTGAA
Source organism: Thuja plicata (assembly GCA_018584345.1). Lineage (NCBI taxonomy): Eukaryota > Viridiplantae > Streptophyta > Pinopsida > Cupressales > Cupressaceae > Thuja > Thuja plicata. Next base: position 971,379 of record MU227726.1, read on the forward strand.
AGTAGGCAATAATACTGGCATATCAGGATTGAACAGGAGTATTTAAGGCATAAATTACCTGATACTGTGGATTGGCAAAGGCAGGATAACATATTTCTTCCACCAAGAAGTCATAGCGGAATTGATGTTCCTCCAGTTGTAACATGGATGCCAAGGTAGCCATGCCATCTGCAGCTTTATTCTCTGATCTTGGTATCTGTTGAAAGGTGAGGAAGACAAATTATTTCCCCAAATCATCAACTAGTTGCTTGTAGGGCATTAATTTCTCATCTCTTGTTTGATATTCCCCATTGATTTGATTGATAACTAGTTGGGAGTCACCATATATGTGTAGTTCGATGATCTTCCATTCTATGGCGAGCTTGAGGCCATTGACCAAGGCTTCATATTCAGAGATATTGTTGGTGCATGGAAATGTTAATTTGTAAGATTAGGGAATCTTATATCCTTGAGGAGTAATGAAAAGAACCCCGGCTCCAGATCCTTGTTGAGTGAATGACCCATCAAAGTACATCTTCCATGAATGTTCGGTGAGATACATGATTGTTTCATCAGGAAATTCAATTAGCAATTGTGAATCATCCTGGAGTGGTGAATGAGCTAGTTGGTCTGCATGTACCTATCCTTTGATAGCCCTCCATTCAACATAATCAATGTCAAACTCACTGAGAATGAGGACCCATTTTGCCAAACGTCCTGTCAATGTTGTCTTGCTTAAAAGATACTTCAGAGGATTGATCTTAGCTATGAGCTTGACTGTGTGAGAGAGCATGTAGTGTCTTAATTTATGTGATGCAAAGACAACTGCTAAACATGCTTTCTTAATAATGCTATAATTAAGCTCATAGGCGAATAGAGTTTTACTAATGTAGTAGATAGCTCACTCTTTCTTTGTTTCATCCTCTTGTGCCAGTAATACTCCTAGTGATGTAGCTATAGCTGAAATATATAGGAGTAAAGGTTTCCCATGAATAGGTTCCATAAGAATTGGTGGCGAAGCTAGGTAGGCCTTTAATTTTATGAAGTTGGTTTCACAGTGTTCATCCCCGTTGAATGTAACCCCTTTATGTAGTAGCTTAGTAAAGGGTTGTGCCTTATCTACAAGTTGGGACATGAATCTCCTGATAGACTGGAGTCTTCCTTGTAGTGTCCTCATTTGGATGATATTACGAGGCGGTGTCATTTCTAGAATAGCTTTTACTTTTTCCAGATCCACCTTGATTCCCTTAGCTGATACTATGAATCCTAGGAGCTTTCCTGATTGAACGCCAAAGGCACATTTCTTTGGATTAAGTCTGAGTTGGAACTGTTCCATTTGATCAAATATTTTTCCTAAATCTGTAATATGAGTACCTCTTTCTTTGGATTTAGCCAATGTGTCATCAAGATAGTCTTCCATCTTTTTGGGCATCATGTCATGGAATATGGTTGTCATAGATCTTTGATATGTTGCTCCGGCATTCTTTAGCCCAAATGGCATGACGTTCCAGCAAAATGTGCCCCATGCACATGTGAATGCAATTTTATCTTGATCCTCAGGGGCAATCTTGATTTGATTATAACCCAAGAATCCATCCATTAAGGAATACATCTAGTAGCCAGCTGTAAGGTCTATAATTATGTCAATATTTGGTAGAGGGAAGTCATCCTTTAGACATGCTTTGTTGAGGTCCCTAAAGTCTGTGCAGATCCTAATAGATTTATCAGTTTTAGAAACAGGGCCACATTGGAGATCCAAGCTGCATAGGCAATGACCTAAATGAATCTAGCTTTTAACAACTTTTCTAATTCTTCTTTCACCAGTAATGCAACATGAGGATGCATTTTTCTTAGCTTTTGTTTCACGGGCTTGATCCCAGGAGCTATAGATAAGTGATTCATAATGAGATTAGGATCTAGCCCTGGCATATCAGTGTAGGACCATGCAAAGTTGATCTTTTTCTCCTTCAGGAATTTTGTGAATTGTTCCTTATCTTCTTCTGATAGGGATTGTGCTAGATGAACTATCTGAGGATCTTCAATAGTTCCCAAGTTCACTAGTTGTGTTGGTTCAATTAATATCAAAGATCTTTTCTGAAAGTGTTCAGGGAGGATATCAAGAGTCTCATCCTTTGGCACCTCTGAGAGGGTTTCACCATTGGATACATCTTTTTTCTTTACTATTTTTGGATATGATACTGCCACAGAGTGGTTTTCACTATCGGTCCACTTTCCCTTTTTATTTTTTAATTTGTGACTAAGAAACTTGATATCTTCCTGTGACATGTTCTCGCTCCTTGCATTGGTGGAAGAAGGGTGAGGTTCACAAGCATTAAGGTAACAAGCTAGGGAGTAGTCATTGGAAAATGTGAGCATAGGTGTAGGATCTATTTCAGTCCAATCAATGAGGTCTAGAAGTACCAATTTTAGGGAGTCAGATCCTGAGAAGGACAGGATCGTGTTAGCATCACAACTGTTAACCGACATGACATGGTCTGTTAAGTTAATATCTTCGATGTTTAGGTCAATAAGAGTGAGATAATTGTTAAAAGGGTCATTTTCAGCCATATATGGATCAAACTCTAGAAAATTATCAATAGATAACTCATCATCATCTCTTTGTAAAAGAAGGCTTCTTGATTGTAGCCTATGAAATTATCATAGAGTTATGTATTCACCAGTGTCTTTGTCTATGGTTGGAGGAAGGAACTCTTCTTCTGCTTCAGGAGGATCAGTGTCATTGAAAGGGATGTCAGGATGCCTACTAGGAGTTGCAGGAGCTGCAAACATGTGAATTGTGTCTATCTTAATTTCTTCAGAATCAATGGATAACCGATCATACTCATAGTCATGAGAGTCTGTGACATCATCATCAGATCTATCCAAATATTCAGCAATGTTTATTCGATGGACACGGTTAGCTTCTTGTATATCAAAGTGAGGTAGATCTAGGACATGTGTAATGGTGACCAATTGCCCCTAGTTAGGATGTAAATTCTTTGGCCGGGGTTCCTCTTGAGTGATTGTAGCTATGGTGTCTCGTACCTCTTGAATGGGTAGTTGTTCTAGTAAAAGAATATGAAGATCCTGTGGTACCTCAAAACTAGGTACATAGAATTCTCCTTGATATTCTAGATTCTCTATACCAACATGTAGCAATCTCTCATAAAGCCATGGGTTTGAAACTATTTCATCCATTTTATCACTCTCTGCTTCAGAAGGTGGACTCTGCTTTGAAAGGGGTTTGTTGAATTGAGTATTAAAGCCCAATCCTATTTTATCTTTGTTGAGGTAGAACTCCATGGATATAGGTTCAATGATCCCTCATCCTGTGTCATTGAGAGGCCCTTTTCCTTTGTATCCCATTTGTTTGAGGAACTCATATCCTTTTCCATATTGCTCTAGGGATATCTTGACATTTTTGACCTCAGAGTCCACTGGTTCTTCTTTGTAAAGCCAATTTAAGACTGCCTACTCTTCTGTGTTATCTAAAGAAGATGTGGATGCCTTTATCATACCAGTAGCCTTGTGTAATTTTGGTTCATGTACTGCAAGAGGTGTAAATTTGGATGATGGTTTTCCATAGGATCTTGGTGATACTGGAAGCTCTGTCAGGGAGGGATTCAGGTCCAATTTGTATTCACCCATACCTATTTTTTGAAGTTTCAATGTCTTGCCAAATCCTTTCATGACCATGTCCTTGGTAGTTTTGAGAGTAACTACATCCATAGCCTCCTTGTTGTGGGGAATCATGCTACCTGCTTTAATATTGTTGCAAGCATAGTTGGCATCTGTAGGAATTGTTACCTCTATTCTATTATGTGAGAATTTAATGCACTGATGATAGGTGGATGGTACAGCCTGCATCTCATGGATCCATGGTCTCCCTAGAAAAATGTTGTAGGCTAGTGGTAGATCCAGAACCTGACATATAACATCTCTTTCAATCGGTCCAACTCTGATGGGTAGACAAATAATACCTTAGGAGGATATTTATTCCTCATCATATGCTTTGATGGTTATTTTATTTCTAGAATCAATTGTTTGCTCTGAGAGGCCTAGCCTCCTGACAAGATCCAGCGTACAAATATTTAATCTGGTGCCTCCATCTATCAACACACGTCTAACATGGGATTTATGAATAAGAACTTCAATATGGAGGGGTTGATTGTGTGGATGGGTCAATGACTTGTCATCCTCCTCATAAAATTAGAGGTAATGTAGTATTGATATATGATTGACCATCACTTGGAATTTTTTTATATCTATATCCTTTGCAACATTAGCAGTGTGTAGAGCTTGTTCTAGAATCTCTCTATGCATAGTGGATATTTTGAGCAATTCGAAGATGGAAATCTTGGTAGCAGTTCTTTGCAATTGATCCACCAAGTTATATTTTGCACCAGGGATAGTGACCACATGTTTTTCTCCTGGTTTAGGAATAGTGATAATAGGAACCTTGGGTGTAGATGTTTGTTTTGGAGGTCCCCTGATTGTAACCTAAGCTTGGCTCTGAGTTACAACATTTGTGGAGGATGAGGCTCCTTTGATGGTGACCATGTTGACATATTCATTTTTAATGTTGAGCATATTGATCACGTTGTCATTTTTGGAATAGGTGTAGTTTACCTCATTACCTTTCCCTTGGATGTTTCTCCTTAATTGTAATTGGGGAATGGTTTATTAAATGTTGTGTGATCTTCATTCATAGTGTGTCCATCCACCTTGATCTTACCCCCTTTAATGAGGTCCTGGATAACATGCTTGAGCTTGAGACAATTATTTGTCTTATGTCCCTTGTTTTTGTGGAAGACACAGTAAGACTTATCATCCCACCATCTAGGTTTGACCATTGGTTCCAAAGGTTTAGAATAAGGAATTGTAAGGACTTTGTTATCCACCAATGTTTTTAAGACGGTCTCAAGAGGTTCTCCCAAAGGTGTGAATGTTCTTTGGGGTTTTGAATTCCATGTTTGTCCCTTGTCATTATCATTGTTGGCTTTGGGAATGGGAGGTGTTATTTTATCCTCCTTACTTGCTTGCATACCATTGGTAAGATTGAATGCTTCAGTTTTAGAATTAATGTTGGAAGCATCTACCACTTTGTCATTAAAAACATTTTTGTTTTGCTTCCACCATTTAGGCTTGGAGTTGGAGCTAATGCCTTTGTTTTCATTTTGAAGGGTGATCTCCCCCTTTTTGACCATGAATTCTTTGATACAAAGAGAATTCTTAATAATCCTATTGAAACTAGGAGAATCTTGCATTTGTAGAGCATAGCTTAATTCAGGTATGAGGTTATTAACAAAGATCTCCATCTTTTCTATTTTAGGGATGAATCTTGAATATCGTGCAAAGATCTTCCTCCATCTTTGTAGGAAGTGTGTAAAGGATTCTGCCATTTTCTACTTGGTATTACATAGATCCATCATGGTGACATTGTGTTGGATGTTGTAAGAGTAGTGTTGAATGAATCATTGCATCAACTCTTCAAATGTCTTGACTTTGGGATTTAATTTTGAAAACCACTCCATGGCATTTCCTCCTAGACTTCCTAGAAATAGTCGCATAAGGTAAGTGGGTTCATGCATATACTCAATGTTAAGAGTAGAAAATTCTCTCACATGGTCATGTGGATTAGTTTCCCCAGTGTATTTGTCATATTTTGGTCTTGCCACATTAGGAGGAAACAGAACCATGGTGATACTCTTATCGAAAGGAAATGGACAAATGGCGTCCAAAGAGTATTTCATCTTTGGTTTGTCCTCTTGCTTGAGGTTTGTGAGCTTGGTTTACATTTTATTGAGCTGATTAGTAAGGATGGAAATGGGGTTTGGTACCTCCTTTTCTTTGAGATCATTCACATCAAAATTCTGGGGTAATTTAACACCTGTGGATGCTAAATGGAGAAAGTATTTTTCTTTGTCATCTCCGATTATCCGTTCCAACAGTTTGTGGATTCTTTTAATTTGTTTAAGCTTCTTGTATTTTTATTTAGGTATGTATTCATCACTATCGGACTCAAACGGATTACGTTCAAACCTGGGTCTTTTTTCCTCTTCCGTGCCTATGGATTGTTCTTGTTTTCCATCACCATAACCCTCAAAGGCTTTACTCCGATTGTTAGTGTTGCTACCCATTTGAGGTGAATCAAGATCGAATAGGGAATTGCTAGAAGTCTCTCCTTGAAAGTGTGATGTCTTAGGAGGCACTTTTGATCCTTCAGTTGTGTACTTATTGTGTCTTGTGTTAACCATGAAGTTTGTTTCTCAACTTTGTCAACGTTTCCCAATAGTACTAGCAAGGATTCCAGATCATTCAAGTGGGTGTGTCTAGGTAGAAGTAAATATTTCTTTGTTTGGTGGATGTAAATGATTCCAGCGTCAGAGGGTTAGAATGCCCTAATAATGAGCTAGGAACCAAGTTGTTTGATAGAGAATAGGTAGACCACACGTATTGAACTGATCGTGAAAGACTGACTGAGCATGCAAGGTAGACATTTTAAAAGTGTTTCAAAATAACAATAGGGAGACCAGAAGAGACAATAGGGAACAATTAAAGAGAAAAAAGGGTACCTAAAACAACTGAGACCTCCTAGGAAAGACTGCTAGAAATGCCCACTACCTAGGATGAGAGCTCCCAGATACAAGCCTCTGACAGAACCAGATGCGATCCTAAACTTGAGATACAATCGTAGAAAATTGGATGCGACTTGTTGCTTGACTAAATACGATCTTATGTACCAGATAAAATCCTAAATATAGGATACAACTCTGGAAATCTCAAATACAATTTTATGATGGAGTTGTCAGTTTTGGTTCATTTTGAAAAATTTGCATTTTGAGGAATGTGAATCTGTTTGTCTCCAAATTGCATCAAGGGGTATTTTGTCAGATGTAAAAGATACTTGTACTCTAGGGTATGAAATTTATTGATTGTTATGAGGAGCTTATCTTTTTAATGACCTTTTTGACATATCATACAATTTTACATTGTTACAAGGGGTGGATCCAATCACACATCTTTTTCCTATTCTCTAGGTGGAGGATGAAAATCGTTTGCTTGTTGACTTAGGTACACACTCAAATGATAATTAGAATATAGACATCACCAAGCATGCAATGGCTCCATTCATGATGCTGTAATAGCCGACTCCAAACGCAAGTGAAGGCATGATATGATGAGTGTCTTGGGGCAATTAATTTTTTCCTTGCATGATATGATGAGTGTCTTGGTGGATGTAAATGATTCCAGCATCAGAGGGTTAGAATGCCCTGATAGTGAGCTGGGAACCAAGTTGTTTGATAGAGAATGGGTAGACCACACATATTGAACTGATCATGAAAGACTGACTGAGCATGCAAGGTAGACATTTTGAAAGTGTTTGAAAATAATAGCAGGGAGACCAGAAGAGACAACAGGGACCAGCTAAAGAGAAAAAAGGGTACCTAAAACAACTGAGACCTCCCAAGAAAGACCGCTACAAATGCCCATTGCCTAGGATGCGAGCTCCCAGATATGAGCCTCTGATAGAACCAGATGTGATCCTAAACCTGAGACACGATCCTAGAAAAATGGATTTGACTTGTTGCTTGACTAAATACACTCTTATGCACCAGATACAATCCTAAATACAGGATACGAGTCAGGAAATTCCAGATGCAATTTTATGATGGACTTGTCAGTTTTGGTTCATTTTGAAAAATTTGCGTTTTGAGGAACGTGAATCTATTTGTCTCCAAATTGCATCAAGGGGTATTTTTTCATATGTAAAAGATACTTGTACTCTAGGGTATGAATTTTATTGATTGTTATGAGGAGCTTATCTTTTTAATGACCTTTTTGACATATCAGACAATTTTGCATTGTTAGAAGGGGTGGATCCAATCACACATCTTTTTCTTATTCTCTAGGTGGAGGATAAAAATTGTTTGCTCATTGACTTAGGTACACACTCAAATGCTAATCAAAATATAGCCATCACCAAGAACACAATAGCTCTATTCATGATGTTGTATTAGCTGACTCCAAACGCAAGTGAGGGCACGATATGACGAGTGTCTTGGGGCAATTACTTTTTGCCTTGCACAAAGATTATCACCCTTTCAGGGATGAATCAGAAATTCTTTTAGTTGAATTGTGTTGTAGATTATTAGGAAATCCATTTGAAACTATCCCCCATAGAATTGCACAAGGAAAAATTAAGGTGTATAGCCCTATGAGTATCTGAATATATATAGTCTCGCAAGAAAGATTAAAGCGGCTCTGCTCTATATATACCCCGATATATTTAAGGAATGATGTCAAAATTCCAAAAATAAAACTAGTTTTTTCTTCTGAGGCTTTGGCCTATAAGGAAGCAACTACTTATAGTGAGTTGGAAGGGTCGGTGTAAGACCTATCCTCACTTGGGTCATTCCCGAGAGATTTTTTCCTCAACCGGCAGGCCCTCTACTGTTAAAAGAATGGTAACCAGGATTGGCAAGCTTAGGAGTTCTAGATTTCTGATTCTTCAAATGAAGAAGAGCATACTCTCCTATTCCATGCTATTTTCTCCCCAAACACAATAAACAAGGTTCTTTTTCCTAAGCTATGTTAAGCTTATTTTAATGATTCTTATTTAAAGAAAATAGAAAGGGAAAGTTTGCTTTGTTCATTTACCACATCGATTTAATGTTTTGTTTTGTTCAATTACTTTCCAAAATGAATTAGATGATTTTTTTCATTGATCCCACATGATTTAGTGCTTTGTGTTTGTTCAATTACTTTTCAAAATGAATTAAATGATGTGTTTGTTTGTTCATGTACTCCCAATTTTGTCACAAATGATAAGACAATGTCTGATTTTCTGATTTTCCTCAAGAGGAAAAGAGCATAATATCTAGTTGTTTATCAAGTGGGAAGAAATTGTTTTAAGTTTGTGAAAACTGGGAAATAGAAGTCAAGATGGAAGGGGTTTGGTAACCTGTGAAAACCATGTTAGTAATTTGCTTAATCTGACTCCATGAAACCTGTTAAAAGGTACCTAAAAACACTTGTTAGGCTGTAAAACACAGAAAGCACAACTGGTTGAACTTGTTAGGATTAGATAAATCAAAAGGGCAAGCTCCAAAACTAGATGCAATCTTAAATTCTTACCATATGCAATGCAGTATCCGGGATGCGATCTTATTCCCCAGATATGAGCCTTTGCTGACCAGATGCGATTGAAAACCATATATAATCTGAGAAATCCTGGATGCGATTTGGAAACCACAAGGTGCGATGGCGTATCTAGGATGCGAGCCTGCAATCATATTTGCGATTCTGTGTCTGATTCCTGAGTCTACAAATGGCCAAAAATTGTTAGAAGATGAGGCTAAAATCAAAATCGAGCCCCACGGTGGGTGCTAGATATGTGTGTGTAAATGGGTACCTGTTAAAAATGACACAAACACTCAATAGGTCATTGCATTAGCTTGAAAGGTTAGATAAAATGTTAAAAACCACTAATATTGGCCTATTGCCTTCCAACTAGAAAGAGTGTAATTAGTTGCATATTTAGCCCTCAGAATATGCTACAAATCAGTGACCAATACTATCCTAGCATGAAGGATTTGATCTAATTTAAGCTAAAAATATGAAAAAGCATGTAATCTAGCTTTAAAAGATGAAATGAAAACAATGAACTAGCATGGAAAAATAGATGAAATGTGAGTCTAGGATCAATCTAGCAGCATAACAATGTATTTTTGATCTAAGGTGAAGGCTTATTTGCTCTCAAAATAGGCTTCTATTTATAGAAGAATGGGAGAGAGAGAGAGGGGGGGACAAAGTTCATTTATGAACTAGGAGGCTCATAAATGAATATGTAAGAGCCATTAATGCCCAAGACATTTAATAAGGTATGAGAGAGACATAGGCTTAAGGTCTTCATATTAATGAAGGCATTAATGAAGGCCTTAAAGAGGGAAGGGATTATGTAAGAGAGTGGCTTGAGAAAAGGGACTTTAAGAAAGTCCAGCTTGAGAAAGTGGACTTTCTCAAGTGGGTTGAGTTGCTAAGTATTCCTTAATGGAATGTGACAACATTAGGAGGTGGATTAGAGTAGAATTTAGGATTAGGATTAGATTAGCATGGTTGAATGGGTTGAGAAGGGTTAGAACCCAGGGTAGAAGTGGTTGAGATAGGTTAGGTTGGGGTTTGAGGGAATATTAGTAAATGAAATAAACTTATTTAATTCATTTAAAAACATAGGAATTAATTATTTAAACAATGAAATTGCTTTTTAATAATTAGAGAACTATAGCCATTTTAATTAAATTAAATAAGCTAGGGGAAATAGGTTAATTGCAAGTGGGTGTTTGATTTAGGGATTTATTTAATTCCTTTATAATTAAATACTATAGTCATGTTTGATTTTGATTTGATTTGATTGGTCAAAATTGATTTGAATTGTATGACTATAATAGTTAACATAAATTAGTGATAAAAATCACCTAGGATATTAAATTGATTTAAAGAATTATGCCAAGTAGTAACACGGTCATTTGGACATAAATCGAGGGTATGATCACACTTAGGGCAAATAGGGTCCATAGTTACGACAGACCAAATTCAGGTGGTTACAGGTATGATCCACTACTTGAACAATTTCTCAAGAGTATGTATCTTTGGAATTGTTGTCAAAGAGGAAGAATGAGTGATTGATGATGTAAGAATAGAAAGAGGGATAATGAGTGATTGATGAGACAAAATTTGAAATGGACACATAGAGGGAGAATAAGAAAAAGAAACTTAGAGGGAGAAAAGATAGATCATAGATCTATCAGAGTATGTCATCACCAATTGATAGTGTTTCCATCAATTCCAAAGAGGAATATTGTTACTCAACTATAGTGATCATGAAGACTGAGATCAAAGGTATACAAGATTGCAGAACAAATTAGATCAGTTTTTATTTTGTCATTGATATCAAGTAATTAATTTATGGTTCATATTGAATTGCCATATCTTTCAGAGTATGATTTAATTGGGAAATTAATATAGATCAGAAAATGATAAGATCATATTGTTATAGTTGTTTTCTACTTTACATTTAATGTTATCAAATCGGTAAAGTAGATTGGTCAAGTCAATAAAGGGTACAATTAAGCTACGAAGAAGGATGAAGTCTACCAACAAAGGGAAGTGTATGTTGGTAAGAGACATATTGGTAAAGGACACAAAGACACCAAGACATTGAGAGCAATACAAGACATCAAGTTCATGTAAGTTAAGTCACCGAGCATGGAACAAGGATCAGATCAACATTTAATGAAGAGATATAGTGATCTAGAAGAGTCCATGGACAAATAAGGTGTTAGTTACAAAGATTGGGAAAACTCAAGGTGATGATCTATGGTAAATATTAAGTGGAAAAAGTGATGGTACCACTTCCAAGAAAATTTCAAGTTCTAGGGTGATGCTAACATGGTTCACCAAGTATCAAATTCATTGAATCAGTTCAAAAAGTTGATCTGATGGTTGAGGCTAATTAAAGGAAAACCTAATCAAGGAGATTAAGAGGAAAAAATAGAGTCCATATAAATGATTAAATTTAATGAAAGAGAGGCTAGTGAGGTGAAGTATAGATGTGCTACTAAGTGAAGCAGTGAAGGAAAGAAAAGGTGACATTTGACTCTAGAGCAGAGACAAATGAAGTATTGATGCCAATAGTCAAAGAGCACATAAGGGATCTGATCAAGCAATATGTAGTTGCAATATTACAGATCAAATTCTATATTGTTTCTTATTAACATTTGTAGTAGAAAAATCTCTTAATCAAGTGGACTTAACAATATTTTTGTAAAATCCTTGTGAAATGTGATATTCTAGAAGAGTGTTCAAAGCCCTTTAATCAAGCCACTCCTAACAAGGTGAAGATCTTAATAGATCTGAGGTAAATCCCCTAACCGGGTCACATCTGACAATGTGCATTATAATCTTTAATAGGATTGGATTTTAACTGAGCATACTGTATAAGAGTATTTTCATTTGTGGGTGATAATTCCCACAAAGTTTTTTCCCAAATTGGGTTTCCTCGTTAACTATTGGTGTTATATATGTTGAATATTTTTTGTGCATGAAATTTGATGTTTACTTAAGTTGTTGATTGTTATAGTGAAGTGATTCATGATTTGGTTATTGTTGAAGTTTTTTTTACCGAGTTGAATCAGAGTTTAAGTTTTAAGGTTTACAGATTCACTATTTTTTTATTCACCCCCCTTCTCAGTAAGCCAAAAAGTGTTACCACTACACATACTCAAGTTTGTACTTTAATGAAGTAGTAATCACCTTGCACTCTAATACCAAATATAAGGTATTTTAACCCCTATTTAAAATTATTATAAATTCATGATAAAAAAATATTATTAAACTTAAACTAAGATCAACAATTTATAAAATCTATATGGAAAAAATATAGAACTAAATAGATTAATATGCATCCATAAGATAACACAAGGCACAAAATATTGACATGGGAAACTATTCTTGGAGAAAACCCATCACCAAAATATATTCATAATTATATTTTTAAAAATAAAAATATATTAAATACAATATGTCAATCTAGAACATAACCTTCTTCTTCTATGTAATCACTCTAATATTAGAAATTAACATTGTAAAGTTACAGTCAATGCTAAACTAATTGGATACCAAATTTAATTAACCTTGATACATTCACACAAATTTATGTCTCTCTCTCTCTCTCTCTCTCTCTCTCTCTCTCTCTCTCTCTATATATATATATATATATATATATATATATATTCAACTAATTTGTGAAATACCAAGAGTCATGCAAATATAATCAAACCACACATTTCATTGATTTCTCCACATGAATATTCACCTATATACATTATCATTTCAATACACCATGAACTCGTATTTATATCCTTTATAATGTTAGCATACATTCATTTTTCTAATATAAACAACCATCCCCACTTCCTCACTTGTGATAACATATATAATTATAAGATCTCGTAAATTATTATGCTACCAAGTACTATCTTCAAGTCACATAAAAATTTAATTTAATGTTGTTATCTATGATAGGATTTCATTATTTTTCACACTCCAACAACATCAAAAATGAGGTTTTGAATTCTTCTAAATGCCTTGTAATTTCTCACAATATTCCTCATGTGAAACAAAATATGTAATGTGAAATAAAATATGTAATGTAACACAAACCTTGTAGCAACATTATCATATATAAATCACCATGCTTGTTGAACTGCAATATTTTATAAACCACCACATTTTTCCATAAAACTTATGGACCATGTTTGAGCCTGGTCTTGAGGAGGCTAAACTATAAGGATAAGGGGATGAAATAAGGATGATTAGTGGTTTTTTAGATGAATTTTATATATGTTAGAAATGAGGAAAATGATTCATTGCATATGTAAGGGGTAGCAAAAGTATCAAATGATTACATCAAGGAATAACTATCACAAAGCAAGAATTATTTCATATACATGGGAAGGGGGAAAATAAATGAACTAAGAGAAAAGTGATAAATTAGGAAAGGAAAGGTGAAACAATGGGATAAAAACTCCTAGACAATAAAAAAGAAAAGAAAAAAAGTGCAAAACATAGTTTAAAAAAAAAAATCTAAGTACAATTTCTATCATATTACAAATATCTTAACATGTTTTAACACTAGAAAGAAAAAAGTGTATATGATTCCTTTTTCTTATTTATTTTACATTTATTGTGATTTTTATAATAATGTGTTATCCTGGAACTTATTTCATTTATAAGTTTGTAAAATATTGTCCTCGAATATTTTTAGTCATAATGATTAAGATATAAATTTTTTTTATCTTGTAGAGGATCACATGGTTGAGTTTGTCTGATGGAAAGAATCACTCTTGTGTTGATATCGTTAAAATATAAATATAATTTTCAATTATTCCAAAGGAACCCTTACATGAAAATTTTTGATAGTTGATCATCATCTTGTGTGTCATAATATTTAAATTTGGTGCATAATATGTCATACTTAGATACAATCCTTAAGGCACTAGTTTATGATTAAAATAAATGGAAATATCAATTATTTATATTGGAACACATTATAATCAGTTTTCAAGTACCAACCTTTTTTTTATTTGTGTCGCTATTTATAAATATTACACATATTCATATTACATTTATGTCTTTTTTATATTTCAACATTGTAAAACTAGTATAGAGATTTGACTTAGAATTAAGGATATTTCATACTTCAAGCCTTTTATAGTAGACTCCTTGAAGTGCTTCTTGGCATCGGCAACCTCTAAAAGTAGATATCTTTGTAGACACATAAGTTCCAACAGTTTTATAGCAATGTAGGTTAAAAATTATCACATCGCTCTAGGTCAAAATGGTAATCACATCCTTTAATAAAATATACATCAAAATATTGGTAGAGACAAAGTCTTCAATAAGGATTTTATATTAGAATTTAAAATATATTCATCAAGCACTTCACACAATCAAATCAACAAACATTGACAAAGAGGCAAATGCATTCTAGCCTCTCATTTATTTTGTCAACTTCAACTCATTAATAATTTAGAATCTATTTGATTGCATTAGTTTTTTATCTTAAATATAGTCTAAATAAGTTTAAAAGTTGCACTTTATTTTCTTATAAATTTATGACCAAGGTAGATCTTATTATAATTATTATTACATAAATTATGATTTAGATATTGACATTTTATTAACTTGTAGTAGTTGAATATAAATAGAAAAAAAATGTGGTTAGTTCAATGATTCAAGAGTGACTACCAAATAAAGAATATTTAAGAATAGGTCAAATATCTACTCTAAAAATAGTATCTCTCTATCACTGAAGTGCCTTTAATTTTGTGGTAGATATTTTATCTATTAGAGGTGTACAGTGGGAAAATGGGAAAATCAATGCAACATATAATATACTACGTGAATTACATCCCCATTTCATTGATTGTATATTAAGAAGGAAGAATATCTCCAATAGGCTCAAGAGATGACTCAACCACTAATTGGGAATAAGATTTATCCTTCACTAAATAATGTAATTGAAATAAAATGGAAATTATTATGTAATGTAATTCATCTATAAAGCTGATCAAAATAGGCTAATATAAACTAATATTGAAGTCAAACTGACGGAAATGGAAATCAGAAGATTAAACTTACCTACTACAAAAATCTTAGGCAAAAATGGAAGATAAAAAATGGGAATTGAATCTATATCTAGGGAAATATTGGGAATTTGATATGTACTTCTTGACACTTTCAGATAAGATTTTCATAGAATTTGCAACTATTCCTGTATTGCTTAGAAAAGATTTGATGGCTCCGTAACCTATTCTTACATACAGAAAGTAGGGAAAAGGTTGGGAAAAGGGGTTTTCCTTTGTCAAATCCCTATTTAGGATTCAACCTTTAAATAAGATATAAATTTCATAAAGGAAATAATGTAAAAAGGAAAATCATTGATTTACCATCCATAAACCCTCATGAACAATGTAGAAATTGCTCAAATTCATGAAGATGAGTGAATGTGCTTAGAATACAAAGAGATGACCTTGGAATGTGATGTAGGATCAGGGATATCCTCACAAGTGAATAAATCTATGATTGTGGCTCCAAGATCTTGAATATAGATATGCTTGATAATGACATGCAAAGAGGGGGAGAGAGAAGGATGAATGAATATTCTTTCTTGATTAAGCATTCCTTTGCTTGGTAATTATGGGAGATAAAATTGCATCAATTATAGAAGAGTTCCCTTGATTATATGGATCTATAAGAAATTGATACTTGGAGATCTTGAATTGAATTTTTTCCTTCAAATATTGAATCCAAATCCTCAATTTCTATTTTCTTGCACTTTGTTGATAGATAGCTCACACTTGATTATGATATTATGGATGAATGTTAAAATGAGAAGAGAGGAGTTCCTTTTATACTTTAATCCCTCATTTTGAGATTAAAATTTGATCTAGACCAACCACAATTGAAAACCTCAGAAGAAGACCCCGACATCAGGCTTTGGGAAAACTTTGGGCCCAAAATCCCAGGTATAGATCATCATTGGCGATGTGTCCCACGTAAAATAGGATAAAATTTTACTATGATATTAGGGATAGTTACTAGGTGTGAGAAAATAAAATAGAAGTCACAATGATCAATAATAATGGGCATTCAGACCTCAAAATCACAAAAATAGGGCCTAACAGACCCTAAAGCATCCAATTATGGGTGCTAACTATTTAAAACTATAAATTTAGCCCCCAAGTCGGAGTATGAGACCATATAATGCTCACACTAAAGGATATCAATGCATAAGAACATTATTATCAAGGTAAAGAAAATAAAGAAACATAAAGCCCCCAAGTGACTCAAGTCTTCATCAAATCCAAAACCAAGATAAGTGATGGGGACCTCTAACTTATAAGAGATTTATTTCTCTAACTAAAACCCTTTCTTTGGTCTTCCTAGGGTATTATTCCCTACCATGTCCAAATTACAACTCTATGATCCCCTATCTCCTTTAGAACTATCCACCAACTTCAAACTCCCTTCAAGTCCTTCTCGATTCAAATATGCACCCATAGGCTTATTTTAGAAAATTTATCTCCAATATAAACTTGGAAATAGAAATGGGATTCCTAAACATTCATGGGTCTCTTTAAATTAGTTTTGATCCAATTTTATGGATCCCTCCATTAGGTTTGAATCGGGTTCTTAGTTTTCTTATTTTGACACCTTGTAGCCTTTTTGGTCAATTACGCCTCCTAGAAACTAGTTTTCTTGGATTTCATCTCAAATCCCATTAAAAAACCTCTAAATAAAATATGGATTCTTTTTAGGCCCAACATAGGATCTATGATTTTCTATGTTTTAGACCCCCACCCTGTCCGTACACTGGACTTTCACCAAACCCCTATTTCTAAGGGTTTTTGGAGCATGTTCACCAGTTTATTTTTTTGTATTCAATGGTTTCTCTAAACAAATCCACCAATATTATCCTTGAATTTATATATCAAGGACACACCCCTCTACATGTTCCCATGATTTATTGGTTCAATCAAACCATTTAGCATCTTTCCATGCTACTGTTCTACACAAGCCACTAACTAGAATGCCATTGCACTCGCATAGGGTTTGCTGGAAAAAATAGCTCTTTTGCATCCACAGACCCCAAAATACATATTTAAAATATCTAAAGTGTCTCCTATTTTATTTCAAGTGGCCATAGTGTTCCAACCATGAGAACTCAAGAGGGACATGTATTTACAAGACTGGCCCTGAACAGACTAGCGAAACAGTAAAACTCCAAGAATTTACAAAATGTGGAAAGAAAGTAACAATATACAAAAATAAATCCACAAAGAACTTATAAATTAATAAACACAATGTATCAATGCATTTATTCATGCCATTGAAACTATTAACTAATTGGATCAAGGCTTTGTTGCAAAAACACAGTCAAAAACTTGCTTCTCAATTCACAATCCATACAATGTCACTTCCAACTGTTAGATTAGGGTTTATTCCAACTGTTAGATTATGGTTTATTTGAAATTATATATCCTATTTCCACACGTTTGTACCCTCATGTTAGGATTTGAGCACCATTAAATCCCTTTCTTATATTTTAGGAAATGTTGTCATGACAACTTTGCAAAGTTGCAAAGTTGTCATGAGCAACTTTTACAACTTTTGCTCAAATGACAAACCACTAATTCCAATGGTCCAATTTGATCCTAAAACACTTTGTATGACCTTAAAACATTCAAAAAAATTATAATCACAGGTGCCACTCCATTTTTGATTTTTGGTCAACCTTTCACCTCTTGGTTGACTTTCTAGGACTTAAAGCCCTAGATCCTATTTGATCACATCAAAAACTAAACCCTAATCACTCCTACCTCTAGAAACACACAAAAAAAAACTTGGGACTTAATATTTATTCCTTATTACCTTTTTTGGTTTTCCAAACCAACCTACAAGACAAAATGATTTAAAAATCTCTACAAGACCTTAAGGTTCTCCTACACCATCCTCCCCCTACAAAAATAAAATCAAGGTATCTTAGGTGTGATTAAATCCATGCTTATGTCATAGTTATTGAAATCCTCCTCTTCTATCTATTTAGCCTCTAACTCAGGTTTGTGTTCCCATTTCACCAAGTGTTCCATGTAGACTTTCTTCCTTGTCTTCTTCTTCACTTTTGAATCCAGAATCCTTTCCACTTGTGGCTTAGCTTGAACATGTACTCTAAGTTCTTCCACATCCTTAGTTACCTCTATATTGCACTCTTCCTCATCTATATATGGTCGTTTTTATATTGGAATAAAATCCTTCACATTGAAAATGGGAGAAATGGATATATCTTTTGGTAGATCTATCTTGTAGGCATTGGGACCATATTTAGCCAACACCTTTCAAGGTCCAATCCTCTTCATCTATAGCTTTCTTGGCACTCCCTTATGTATCCTATCCTTGTTCAAGTATACCATCACCAAGTCTCCTACTTGAAATTGTAGGTCTCTCCTTCCTTCATCTTTCTTAGCCTTCAACTTTTTATTGGCCTCCATTAAAGTCTTCTTCACTTGCTCATGGAATTCTCTCATTAACTGTGCAAAGTCATCTACATGTCCACTAATTTCTTCATATACTTTTAAGTCTCTAAGCTCCATTACACCCCTTGGATGTATTCCATATACAATCTTAAATGGACTCTTGACAATACTCTTGTTTGTTCTATCATTGTAGGAAAATTCTACATGAGGTGTGACTTGCTCCCATTCTTTCCCATACTCTTTTGTCAAACATCTTATCAAGTTGTCAAGAACCCTAATTTTTAGCTCTTTCTGACCATCCATTTGAGAATGATATGCAGAACTATGAGACAAATTAATTCCTAGTCTTTTCCATAGGGTCTTCCAAAAGTGCCCCATAGACTTCACATCTCTTCCTACAACTATACTCATTGGCAAGCCATGTATCCTTACTATATCCTTTAAGAAAAGATGGGCAATGTGACTAGCATCATGAGTTGTTTTACATGGGATGAAATGACTCATCTTACTGAATCTTTCCACTACCAAAAACACATTGTCCAACCTAGTTGGTGTCCTAGGTAGTCCCACTATGAAATCCATACATATACACTCCCATGGTCTATTTGGGATGGGAAATGGCTAGTAAATACCTACATTTGATGATGTCCCCTTTGCCTTCTAACATACTCTACACTACTCCACATATCTTCTTACAGGTTTCGGCATTTTAGGCCACCAATAATATCTCTCCACTAAGTCTAGGGTCTTTTTTAACCCAAAGTGTCCACTCAAACTTCCATTATGCTTCTCTTTAATGAGGTTCTTCTTGATGGAACCCCTTGGAACACATAGTTTCTTCCCTTTAAACAACAAACCATTTTGTAATATATTGTCTGCATATTCACTATGAAAGTGACTTTCAAGTTTAGTACATGCCTTATAGATCTCTGAGAAATCTTAATCTCCTTCATAGAGGTCCTTGACTCTTACAACCCCTGTACTCTACAACTAAATATCCTAGATGGTAAGCAATCTCGTACTAAGGGCATTTGTTACCTTGTTATTTACCCCCTTTTTGTGCTTGATAGTAAAAGTGTATGATTGTAGAAACTCCATCCATTTTATGTGCCTCAAACTAAGCTTCTCCTATATATTTATGTATCTTAAGGCATGGTTATCAGTGTAAATAGAAAATTCCTTTGGCAACAAGTAGTGTCTCCACTTATTAAGAGCTTGCACCAATGCATAAAGCTCTAGATCATAGGATGAGTATCTAGACTTTACCTCAATAAGCCTCTCACTAAAGAAGGCTACTAGTCTTCCTTTCTGAATTAGGAATACACCCATTGCTATGTTACTATCATCACATTCCACTATAAATAACTTATCAAAACTTGGTAAAACTAGTATTGGTTGGGTGGCTACTTCTTTCTTCAATATCTCAAATCCTTCATTGGCTTCCTTGGTCCATACAAACTTTGTCTTGATTCCACCCTTAATGGTATCTAGGACAGGTGCACAAATTTCACTAAATCTCCTCACAAACTTGCTATAGAATTGGGCTAACCCATGGAAGCTTCTCACTTTAGTCCCTATCTTAGGAGTAGGCCAACTTAATATAACTTCTACATTGCTCTTGTCCATCTTCAAGTCACCTTGGGATACTACAAATCCTAGGTAGACTAGTTCTTGTTTCATAAACTCACTCTTTTCAAGATTTATGGTGAGCTTCTTCTCCTGCAACCTCTTCAACACAAGTTCTAAGTGTTTCATATGCTTTTCCTTTGTTTTACTAAAGATGAGGATGTCATCTAGGTAGACTACTATAAATACCCCTATATAATCCTTCAAGACTTCATTCATGACCCTTATAACAGTACTATCTGCATTTGTAAGCCCAAATGGTATTACTAACCACTCATATAACCCCTCTATGGTTTTAAAAGTTGACTTCCATTCATCACCCTATTTCATCCTAATATGATAGTATCCAATTTTTAAATCAATCTTTGAAAAATACTTAGCACCTCCCAAGCAATCCATTAGGGCCCGTTTGGGTACTGGAATACTATATCCTGGATATGATCAATTTAGGAAGATGCTGCATATTCAGGAAGATGTTTATCCTCAAAATGAAGTTCAGAATAAGGTCTGGCCTATTTGGTTCAGCCAAAAGATGAATGAGAAGATGCATAAGGAATTTTAATTCTTTATTTTTAATTTCTTTGAATATGGTGTGTATATATGTGTGTATATATAAACACATGCACACATGTGTATATATATATACATACATGTGTGTGTATATACACATGTATATATACACACATGTGTATATGTGTATACATGTGTATATATACACACATGTATACACATATACACACATACACATGTTGGAGATTTGCTTCTGTACAAATAATTGATTGTATGTTTGTCATTGATGACAACATATAATATATAGCAGTGTTCTATATACAATTATCAGTACAAATGTTCTGGAGCTATGCATGTTCATTTCCATGATTTATACATGTTCTAGATGCTATGTTCATTCACGCCAAGTCAGATATGAAGTTTCAGTTGAGTGATGTTAATCAGTTATGACAGTTACAAAGATTGAAGACTATTTGTGAAGAGCCAACATAATTACATTATTTCTTGAGTTGCGCCTATCTTTTGGATATGCATGTTTGTATTCATGTTTAGTTATGATTTAAAGATAATTATCTAAAGGTTCCAAACATGTTCTATCAGAATCATGAAGTTGGAGTTAATTTGGTGGAGCCGACTTTGTGAAGCATCGCGTCTATTCACTATGAGTTACATGTTTCTAATCAGGTTGCATGGATGATGTGGCTGACTAAAGAAGTATTGAAGGGACTCCTAGAGATGATGAAGATCACATCCTTTGGAGAAGATACTTATAGTAGTTCATTTGATGAACGCCAAGTGTGAATGAGAAGAATAAAGACAGAAAAAGTGCAGGACATAATGTCTGTTGTTTTGGGACAGTAGAGACATTTCATTCATCAAGAAAAGATCTATGTGAAGAAGAAGTGGAAGTATACAACACACTATAACTGATAAAGATAGAAGGTCTACTCAAAAAGTTTATCTATTAGATATAGTGTATATCTATTCTACTAAAGGTTGTAGCCTTCATCATTTTAGCAGTGAGCTTTTGGACAGTGAGTCCTCACCCCTAACAGGGTTACTTGTAAAAGACTCCTAACAAGGTCCAACCTTTAACCAGGCCTCTATACTTATTGCATTGTAAAGAAAAACTCCTAACAGGGTTGCAAGATCTCTTAACAAGGATAATTATACTCAAGTATAGTTCTTTGTGGGTGCTAATTCCCACCGGGGTTTTTACCTATTTGGTTTCCCCGTAACCAAAATTGTTGTGTTATCTATTGTGTTATCTAAATGTGCATTTACTTTATGTTAACTGTATCTAAGAAAAGAAAATAATTAAAGTAGCTGATAACTAATTCACCCCCCCCTCTCAGTTATCCTTTGGGACTATTTTAACAATTGGTATCAACGCCAAGTGCCTTGGAGAGAAAGCCTAACAACTTAAGGTAGATCAGATGGCATACTTTAGGAAAGAGAGTCCTAAGTCGATGGAGAAAACTATCTTGACTAGAAGAAAAAAATGATAACACATCTTTAGTACGTTGGATTTGAGATCTATGAGATTTCCACTCAACAAATTTAAGTTCCCACCTTGAAAGACCTTGCAGAAGAAGACTCTACAATAAAAAAAAAGGAAGTATTCACTCATAATACAATTTCCAAAGAAGCCCTAATCAGTGCCCTATCTGACAGTGAATTTTCTGAGATCAAGAAGGTAGATAAAGCATACTCTATTTGGAAATACATAGAAGATATGTTTGGAGGAGACATCCAAGAAAATAATGCACATAGAAAGACATGGAAGAAAAGGTACAATAAATTAGAGATGCTACCGGAAGAAAACATCAGAGCCTACAATCAAAGAATTAATGAAGCAGTTTCAAGTATCAGGAATAATGGTGGATAAATTTTATAGGATGATATAATGGAAAAAATAATGATCACACTAATAGTAGACTATGAGAGAAAGATCAATATCTTAGATGAGACTATGCAATTTTCAAAAGACTTCAAGAGAGAGACTTTGATTAGAAAAATATCTACATGTGAGATATCAAGATTGAAGACAGAACCCAAAAGTGAGATAGTTTTCAAAGCCTCAGTCCACAACAAGAAATCCATGAGAAGCTCTAGTAATAATGAAGTGGATATAGAACTAGAATAAATTATTTCTATGATTGCCAAGAAAGAAAGGAAAGGTAAAGGGAAATATGAAGGACAACTACCATTCAAATGTTTTTCATGCAACAAAGTTGGTCACTTTGCATCCAAGTGTCCTACAAGAGTCAAGAAGTTCAAATAAGATTACAAGCCCAAGTACACTAAGGAATGTTATCATGCTAAAGACAACGTAACTAATGATGATTCAAGAGAAGATGAAATTGGTTTCATTGCCATTAAAGACATTGAAAATATGTTTGAAGAAATGGATAAAGAAGATGAAGAAAAAGAACAAGAGTTAGCATTAGTTTCAAAAGTTGACATCAGAACTGACTGGATCATTGACAGCGGATGTTCACACCACATGATAGGAGACAAAGATAGATTTGTACATTTGGATAAATACAAAGGTGGAATGGTTAGATTTGGAGATAACACTCCCAAACCTATCATAGGCAGAGGTTCTATCACCTTAGATGGAAAGAATAAAATAGATGATGTTCTTTATGTTGATGGTTTACATCATAACTTACTAAGTGTTG
>MU227726.1:1003138-1015991 GCA_018584345.1 Thuja plicata
CCATGTCATGGTTCTTTTGATCCCTTGCACCCTTCCTTATTCATTCCACCATGTCTTAAGTCTTCTCCTAAGCAAGATCAAGTTACTACTTACACCGTTGAGCTTATTGACAATCAAAATAACCTTAGCACACTTGCACTTTTTAAAGATGATACTTCCATTAAGGTTATTAAAAATGGTGTTATTACTTCCAATGTTGAGCCTATTGAAAATCAAGAGAAAAATTATGCGCTTATGTTATCCAAAGATCCTTGTCAAGATCAAAGTCTACCATCTTCTTGTTCTACCACTCCATGTTCACTTCCACTTTCTACTCTTCCTAAGTCTTTGCAAGCTTCAAACAATCCTATCAAAGAAGGTGCTCCTATTCTATATGTTCATGATTCTATTGAAAATCCTAATGCTCACTCTAAAGATGATGATGTCCTTGGTTGTCATATACATGCCAATGAACTTATTGATTATTATTTTGCATCTTCCACATCCATCCTTGGACCTCCTCCACCAATACTAAAGGCTTCATGTCTTCCTTTCATCTTGGGTCCTTATGTCCCTTCAGTTTCCACTCCTACCTCTCCTAATTCATCATCCATCTTGGGTCCTTACATCCCTCCATCTCCTATATTTTCTCAAGATCGACATAGATGCATACCCTTGAATAATTTTCATCCATCCACCCATCCAAACCAGTCATATTCTCCTTCTTCCTCCACAAGTCCCAAGTCTTTCGGAAAAAACTTGAATGTTCAATACAAGAAAAAGAAGCAATACAAGAATCCATCTAAGAAAGAAGATCACCATGTCTCCTCTAATCGACATGGGGGCATAAAGTCAAAAGAGATATCTAAGAAGAAAACTACAAGATAAGTATGGGTTCCAAAATCCATCATTGAAGATATTCTCTCTAAATCATCAAAAAGAAATGAAAATCCTATGATTATATGGATTCCAAAGTCTCTCTTGAAATAGTATCATGTTGAGAAACAAGTGAAGTTGACATTCAAACTTCCAAAGGCTTCCACTTCATCTTCTTCCAAAAACATTCTTTCATTCCATGCACCTAGACTGCAACCTTTGTTATCCATTCACCATATTCCTTCACGTATTCATTCATTCACATTTCCTCCATCCTCTCACCACCCTTCAAGGTGTGTGTTGATGTTGATCTTGCCTTCCTTTCTGGCGACCCTTTCACAATCCTTCCATTCACTATCCTTCTATCTTCTATCATTTTTCCTCATTTGTCTATTCCTCCTATCTTCCAACCTCACTCGCTTGGCATAAAATCTTATCTTCCATTTTTACTCTTCCATCTTCCTTTCCCTATCAACATCTTTGAGCATATCATTTTGAATTATTTGCATATCATGGTTTATTCTTTCAAGGAGCATTATCTAAAAAGCTTTCCTTCTTCCAAAAAATTCAAAATTCATAAAACAAAAAAAAAATTAAAGAAAAATAATTTCATCCTATGGTGAAAACCACTCCCTTGTGGCACCTTGGATAGGTACCGTGATGAAAACATGGCAATCAGGCATCATGCATAGTTCTTCTACATCTTTCATCCATTCCACATTCTCTCTTTGATCTTGACAATGTTGATCTATACACGAATATTTGGGCTATCTTGTGAGATGTCTTACAATGATCTTGCTTTCATTCCTTTTATGTTGAGCCTTCATATCTATCTTCCTCCATTTATTTTCTCCTATTGCTATCCTTTTCTCCTTTGGTCTTGATCTAATAAAAAGAAAAAATAAAAAAAAAGAAAGAGTAAAACATGGTGCTATGAAGCCTCTTGACATATCTACTTCTTTGGACTGCATCCTTTCCTACTCTTGCATTACGCTTTTGTGACTTATCCTATGCTGGCCTTTCATTCTTGTCCAAATGTGCTTAATGTTGGTTGTATTTCCTGTTGTTGTAGTTTTCCTAGTTCCTTGTCCTGCTCTCTGTGTTTTGATATGCTTAGTTTAGCTATCTCTCATTCTTTTTGTCTTACCTATGTAAAAGTTTCAAGTTTTCAAAGTCTAAACCTAGCTCATTTTGCAAAAACCCTGAAAACCCTAGGCTATCCAAGTGTTAAACAATGAATTAAAACCCTAAGTCTTGGCGCTTCTATTTTGTTGTTACTTTTTCCATTCACTTAAGGTATGTGTTTTAATTTAAGTCACCTCGTCACGTTACCCCAAGCGAATATTCCCATTGTCTTCCTGACTGTGCGTTTTCCTTATGTCACGTAGTCTCATGTAAGTTCAACATATTCCTTTGGCCTACTGAGACTCAGCGATTCTTTTCATGTCGGGTAGTCGTGAGATAACCATGTTATAAAGCTTTATAAATAAGGGACCCACTTCTTAGTCGAGTGATCGCAGCAGATTCCTAATAGTTATATCAGTATGTCTTCAGACTTCGTGATTAACTTATGTCACATTATTGCCAAATGAATCCACAGTCAGAAGTTTAACAAGGCCTTCAGTCATGTGGTCTCCAAAAGGAACGGTGGTTAAGATATTTTGACCGAGACTTCGTGACTAACCGTTTGTGGTTTGCAGAAAGGTGCCCGGAGTGTCGACACATGGAAAAGACCTTACTCACGCATAAGATGAAAGTTTGAGTACTAGGTTGTGCGAGTGGGCGATGAGCTATTTTGAAATATAAATCACATAGTCGCGATGTTTTATGAAGGTCAAGCTTTAGGTCCACGAGTCAGCGATGGTTTAAAAAATGTGAATCGCGCAGTCGCTGAAAAGTTTTGCAGTCTATCTCATGCTCCACGACCGAGCGAGTATTGTTTAAATTTGAAGCAGTTGCATACCCACATCAAGTTTTATGTCAGTGTTTAAAATCAGGTGAGTGCGTGATGAGGTCATGTTCTGGAGGTCACCCACTTGCTTAGGTTTTAACTCAATTGTGTTTTGTAGTGTGAGTGCACGGCGAAGGTGTGAAATACAAATGTGAAGATGTATCGCTCAGTCACACAAGCATTTTTCAAGACTCATAAAGGTCTGCGACCAAGCAACAAAGAAATCATTCAATGCCTCGCTCACTCGCTGATGCTTTGAGGCGATCAGAAATCAACTCACGAGGGTGCGACAAGTTAAAGGAGGAAAGACATCACTCAGTCGCTAGTCAAAAAAGATAAAGGGAAAGCAGATTGCAAGTAGGCGACTAAAGAAAGAAAATACACAGTCACGCACTCGCGGTCAGGTATGAAGTGAAGTTCTCAAGCTCGCGAGTTTATGACTAGAGAAAGAAAAGCCACCATCGCGCACTTGCAGTCAGTGATAGAGTAAAATTTTCAGGCTCGCAAGTATGTGATGAGTTAAAAAGGGGAAAGATGTCGCTCACTCACCAATCAATAAGGATGAGAAGAAAAAAGCTCGTGAGTAGGCGACTAAGTAAAGAATAGATGCCATCGCTCACTCGTGCATAAGATGAAAGCTGGAGTACTAAGTGGCGTGACTGAGCGACCAAATAGAGTATGCATATTCTTAAGATAAAATAAAAGAATTTGGCAACTAGGAGATAACCATAAAAGGTTAAAGGCAATGGTTAGTCGCAAGGTCTTAGAATGAATGATGAGTTAATGTTAACCATGCGCGACTATGATTTCAGTTGTGTCGCCTAATCACCAGATTGTAACTTGAGTCAGCCAAAGTTAAGAAAGCACATTGTCGCCAAGTCTTGGGATGGAACCATGGTTAATAACAGAAGCCTGTGACAAAGAGACTTAATGCAGTTGCGTGGTCGCCTGATCACAAAATCTGAAAAGCGGCGGTAGTTTTTTGATGTGACAATGTGAACCGCTCGGCAACCAATCACAGGCTCGTATTTTGATCACTGTGTAAAAAGAGTAGCTGAGATGTGAGACAGATAACAAATCAAAATGTGACATGTCAGCTCTTTTAAATGTTTTATGATTTTTCCAAGGATTCATATTTAAAAATTTGATTTCCTATCAACCTCAGAAACTACGGCTAGGTTTTTGTTCAAATTCACAGCATGTCGAATTTATGACAGAACTAATGTTTTCAAATTATGAGCTATTTACTCTGAATGATGGCTATAAACAGTTGATGCTGCATTCATTTGCATTCACTGTGCTTTCAGATTTTAGAGCCCAGGTTGCTAAGTTTTTAGAAGAGAGATATTCTATTCAGCTTGCAGTGTTTTTAGAATTGATTAGAGAATTCTAAATTATAGGAAAGTGTGCACAAGACAGTTTGATATCTCGGAGATAGATTTGTTTCAATATCAATTAGGAAAAAGAGATTTAGGGTGTTGCAAGGATGAGCAGAGCTGTGAGTGTTGCTTGAACAAGTGGAGGGAGTGGAGAGGAACTGAAAGGAAAAGCAAGTTTCTCTGATGAGTTTCTCCGTCTCCTTCCTGGTTCAACGCAGAATAAGAAGGTTGATGCAAGTGTCCTCATGGACAAGTACAAGAACATTCAAGATGCCGTGACCCCAGGCACAACAGGTTACTCCCTTTTCACCTATTTCTATAAAAACTCTGATAAGCCCATCCCAGTATCAAACCCTTGGACATGTGGTTTAGCTAGGTTACTTGTTCCTGATGTTTTCTTAGATGTAGACCTATTTCTAGACCTAGCCAATCACTATGATGTCTTGACAAAGACCATTAAAAGGGATGATGGCACTTTCCTACTAATATTAAATAGGAACTCATTCATGCAATCCTTTGGCTTATTCAGCACCATGTCTACTAAAATTGACATGACAAAGTAGGAGAAGAGGTATAGTTCCAACCTTGGTATTGCAAAAGGCTTATTGCGGAAGCATATGTTAAAAGAATTGAAAAATTACTTACGTCCTATGGTTGAGTCATATCCATATTATTTTAAGGATCTACACTTATACATTAAGTATAATGCTTATGCCCTATGTAGAGTGCTAGGGATAGATGGAGATGCAGAGAGAATCAATGCTGGAATCTTAATGATGGTACTAGACTTGCAAGAGGTGCATTCAAGCACCAGCTATGATTACATACAACATATAATTGATAAAGTGCATGAGGGTTTTGTTGCAACCTAGAAAAGATTAAAGAATCCCAAGGAGAAGGAGCCTAAATTTTTTCATTATTCAATCCTAATGCACCTTCTCTTATACTTCAATTTTACAATGATGGATGTTCATAATCTGACTCCTCAGAGATTCTATCAAACAACACCAAATCCTATCTAGTTTTGGGTGAGGGTTTGGAATTACACTTCTAGGGAGTGTGACTTCTGTGCTTTTCAGAAATGGATTGTGTACCCAATTATACAGAGTCTGGGAATAAGCAGGACTAGAGTCCCATTAAAGGTCATACAATTGCTGAGGCCCTGTGAGTATTCAAATGGTTGGCCTGGAAATCATAATTGGGGTGATTTCTTCTTGGAAGAGAATTACACCATTATCAGGGTATATGGGTGTATTCACCCACCTCATTTGCTACCATATCATGTGCCTGCAAGAGTAGCTGCAATGGAATTCATTTGGCAGTTGATATTAACAGATAATGAGCACTTTGCACCACACAAAAAGGGGACTATAACCCCTAGGCAATTTAAAATTTCCAACTTTACAATTAGCAAGAATGCCATTGATGAGGTGGGTCAATAGTTGGAAAAGTATAGAATGGGGGTAGCCCCTTATAGGTACATTGACCCAGAAGGCTTCATGGCAGGGGTTAGGAAGTTGTATACTCCTACCATCCCTAATACCAATGTCCACTATGAATGCATAGAAGAAGATGCAACAAGGAACAACTTGGATGAAGATGACATTCATATGAGAAGACTGAGAATCCAGGAGTTGTTAAAGCTATAGACACAAATAAAAAAAATGGGTTGTCTTTTGGAGGGTTTTATATTGACCTTCCATATTTTGATAGAATCAAGGCCATGATAGACAACTATTATGTGCTTGTAGAACAACTGGATACAGTCTTGGACAAAAAAGGTGCTCAGTCACCTGAGCACTCAGAATTAGAATATGAGAGTGGTAGTGATAGTGACTATGCATTTCCTCCCCTGCATCCTCCACCACAATAGGCCTCAGAGCAAGAAATGGCTGAGATTACATAGTTGCAGGGAGCAGAAGAACATATTATAGATTTGACAATTACTACCCAGCGTGATGATGTAGAGGAGCCTGCTACAAAGAGGTAGAAATTGGAAGTAGGACAACCTTCAATGGAGGGAAAAAGTAAGAAAAAAGACAAGGCTAATGCCTTAGTACCTGGTACCAGGTTATATGATCATAACCTGAGAAAAGCAATCAGGGAAGGAAAGAAACAACAGCCTAACCTAGAGGATGAAGTTGAGATTCCACTCAAAGCTTGTGTTGATGAAAGATTGCTTCATCAACAAAAGTTTCTAGATGATGATAGCTTTGTAAAAATAGAGGAGTTTAAAGACTTCCTAAGATGGCACAAAATAGAGCAGATAAAATCTGAATTAACAGTTGATGGAAAAGAAACAATTACAAATGAAGCCCTAGTGGCTTTACAAAATTATGATCCTGAGAATGAGGATATCTCGCCCGAGGACGCTAGGAAGATGGTGCTGGGAAGTGGGATATTGTTGGCTGAGGGATGGAATTTAGCATCCGCTTTCATTATAAATCAAATCAGAAAGTAGCCAGATCTTAAAATGACTAGCGAAGTCCAGGTAGGAGACATGATAAAAGGAATTGGGTATAGCCCAAAATCTCAGGTTTTTGCAATATGGAGTTTAAGCCCAAAGGATTAGAAGCCTCAGTTAGTAAATATTCAAGAGAATATGGTGGGGAATCAAATGGTGTGGTCTGTACAAAATACAGGGGACTTAGAAATCTCCCAAATTATGACACACTGGGCTCAACTCAATGAAGACAAGACCAAACAATTGTCTAAGAGGTATACTACTTTGTTAGAAGAAACAAGTGCACTGTCTAAGGATAGGGATATGTGCCACATACAACTGTACTAGCAGAATGAGATGATAAAGAAATTAATGGAGGATTTGGAGGCAAAGCCTGAGGTGGTATATGTACCTGCATAACCACCACCAATGTAGATTGAAGATAAGCCTAGGTCAGGAGAGGCTGTGGAACAAAAGGTGGATGAGGAAAAAGGAAATGCAATTGCTTTGAAGGCCTTAAAAGGCATACTACAGCATAGAATTGAGATTCTAAAAGATAAAGCTGATGTTGTAGTTAATACATATAATAAGTTGCCGACATTGCATACTGAGGTAATGGGGTACCTTGCCATTCTAAACCCTTACTTCACTAAGTGGTCTGCTAGGGAAAATTTATTTGAAAAGTTTTCATCTTTACAGGCCATAAGACCAGATTTTCCTCCAATAGTCACTGAAGTTGAAGATGAGATCAAAAGGGTAAATATTGCTCTCTCATTCTTCAAAGGAAAATTAAATCAGATAGAGGTTAAATCAAGCCTCTTTTCAAATGATTTCAATAGGTTTATTCCTTCCCTAAGGGGAGATGATGACCAAGTAAAGGCTATAGATGCCTTGAAAAGTGAGTTTGATAGCAAGATGCCTAGTGAAGAGGATT
The DNA here is from genome assembly GCA_018584345.1 of Thuja plicata. Taxonomy (NCBI): domain Eukaryota; kingdom Viridiplantae; phylum Streptophyta; class Pinopsida; order Cupressales; family Cupressaceae; genus Thuja; species Thuja plicata. The sequence continues at coordinate 1,010,701 of MU227726.1, forward strand.
TTCTTTTGGGAACAGATGTTGATGTAGAGGGATTCAATAAAATATTGGATGAAGCCTTTAAAGATGAGACTGATATCAACAAGTTCCTACATGATGTCAAAAACATCACCGATGCTAGATGGGAAAGGAAAAATGTGTAGGTATAGAGTACTCAGGACTTCAAGTGGCTATCAGATGATGAAGTAAAGGCTTGGGAAGTCATGACTACACCAAAGAAAAAGAAGCCTGTGGTAGAAGAAGAAATTTTGGACGATGAGTAAGGTGAACACTTGGCACTGCACTGTTCATGACAAGAGGGTCAATTATTACAAAAAGAGAATGTAGGTGAGTAGGCGAGCACAACTATCTAGACTTAACATAAACACTACCAGCTACCATCTACAAATCTGATTGCAGTCACCAGATCGGGAGAAGAACAAGAAATATCTATTTATACCTTTTTGACTCAGTCCTTTCACCGCTTCTTCTCTCTCTTTCTTTTGTCTCTCTTGTAAATTTAGGGTTAGGTTTTTATGACTATCCGAAGCTTGTTTCATCCTAAAGGGATTCCAAGATGGTCAGAAATCTATATATAGCATAAGAGTTGTATTTTTAAAGGGTCTTTGATGTTGGAACATTTTGGAAAAGGAGATAATATATTACAGAATTCAGATCTTCTAGGTTTCTGTCTATCTTTTGAAGCTGTATAATCTTTCATGTATGAAAAGCTGGATCATATAAATAATATACGGTGCAATTTTACTTTTCTCCTTTGCTATCTCTTTATTCTTTGTGTATGCTCTTCTATGTTAAGTTTACAAGGTATTCTGAAACATTCTGGTTATTAGGTAACTATCTGATTACTTGCAAGTTTCTTTTAAGGAAAGAAGTAAGTTTTGTAAGTAGTTTCAGGGAGCATACTGCTTTGTTTAAGGATTTGATATAATAGTTTTGAGGTGACAGGATAACTTGTAAGGCAATTTATCTGAATTACATGTGAGATGTAAGGCAGTTCACTGTATTTTGTTTCTATGATATCTTCACTTATTTGACTCTATAGCCCAAAGGATAGGCACTGGTCTAGAAAATAGTCTGATAATCTATCTTTGTCTAAGATATTCCAAGATATCAAAACCAATTAAATCAAAATACTTTGTTACTAAGAACAAAAAAACTGAACTTGTTAGGACCTATGTTAGCAGGACTGTGTCCATTTTAGTGATTCCTTGGAGAGTGAATCATTAGGTTATCCCTCCTATAAGAAAAAAGAAGAAGGATAAAAATCCTTATATCACTGGTATTTGCTATATTTAAGACTATGGTTTGTATGGTTATATCTTGCATCTGGTTATGCTTGGTTATTTGCAAGGTGATTCATATGTTGGTTTAACAAAAGATACATAGAAAATCAGTGTCCACATCAACACATACTATGTAAACAACAATCATAAGAGGTAATACTTGCCTGAGTATATGTGGAGCTCAAAAATGAAGAAGGACCTTATCCAGTCCTTAGCAATTAGCCTTTCTCTTGTCATAAAGGAGTTTTCATTCAAGTATAATCAGTATACTATTATTTTAAGGTTGTGGTACAAGAAAAAGTGCTAACAAATTGGTGACGCTAATGGGGATAGTTATTTAAAAGATCATTTTAAAGTTTTACCAGAATCTGGTTGCAGACAAGTCTCCATAAGTACCAGAGAAAGAGTTTGGCCCATCCGAGTCGCCTAACAAATTGGTGACTCTACTGGGGAATCAAGAGATTGTAAAGTCTTGAAGAAGTATTCAGAAATCTCTGGTGTGTTTGAAGGTTTAAAGTTTTACAAAATCTCAGTTGTTGTTGTCTTAACCCTTGATAGTTATTCATTCATCCCAATTTATTGGGTGGCAACTCTAAAAGGAAAATCTCTAAGATTAGTGCAAAATTAATAAATGTCTTACAGAATGAATACTAGGTCAAGAGTAAGAATTGACCCAGAAAGGGTATTGAATGAAGGAATCCCATCATCCTCAAGAGTTGGAGCCTCTTGGAGAAAGAAGAGAAATCAAGTTGATATGGATGAAACCCCTATAAAAGGTCAAGAAACAAATATCGGAAATGATGGAGATACTGTTCAGCACTCTCATGATGGAAATACTTCAGACTATGAGGAGGCTACTGAAAGAGTACTGGATACTCCCACAGTTACTTCTACTTCAAATGAAAGAGAAGATATTACTACACCTAGTTCAGATTCAGAAGATGACCCTTCTGACATGTCTGACAATGAAGAGAAGTTTATTTTGAAGCAGCTTGCCTTAGTCCAACAAATGAAAAAGGAAAGAGAAATAAGAAAGAAAAAGAATGATCATAAGGCTCTTGATAACAATAGAAAAAGATTTCCAAAACACCAAACTGAGAAAGAGATAGAAAAGCCTTAGAAAAACAAAGAGATACCATTCACTCATAAAGATTCTATTTTGTAAATAAATAAGGGTAAACAAAAAATGGGTGAACATGGAGAGCAAGAGCCTAAATTTCAGAAGCCTATGGTTGAACAAATGTCCAAATTAGAAATTGATTTGGAGATATTGAGAATTGAAAAAGAAACTATGGAAAAAATGTTGGAAAAAGCCTAAATGGAAGCTGCTACAATTGAAATGAAAAAAAAGATAGACTTTTTACAATCTTCAAAGTATTCTTTTTCTGGACCAGAGAATAATTCATCTTCTAGAGGAAAATCTACTATGGCTAAAGAAGATGATAGTTTTCAAAGGAAACCATTACATAATGAGAGGTATAAACAATTTGATTTTGTTGGTATCCCTGGATACCCTAATGCCTTTCCTAAAGATGTGGGTGACATAGGAGAAAAGCTCCCAAAGTTTGCTGGTAATAATGTGATTTCTTGTGAGGCACACTTAAGAAAATTCATTGAGTTTTTTGATGACTTGAATATCACCCATGAAGATGTACTAATGAAACTTTTTGTTCAGTCCCTTGTTGAAGATGTAAGAGAATGGTTTAGAAGTCTAGCTAATGGCTCTATTGTTTCTATGGATGAGTTGATTGAGTTGTTTAAAGATTAGTATGGAGATAAAACAAATAAGGGCTTTTTATTGAATGAGTTCAACAATATCAAGAAAAATTATAATGAAAATGTTACATAATTTAACACAAGATTCCAAAGAGCTATTCACAAATTATTTCAGAAGATAAAGCTAGATGAAGAGGTTTGTCTAGCAACTTATTTAAATGCTTATGATTCTAAAATGGGATATGCTCTGAGAGATAAAAACCATAGGACACTTACTGATGCTTACAAGATAGCAGTCAATATTGAAATGAACAGAAGAGTGTCGGGTAAGTTGAATAGGAGAGATGATCCCAGGTTTAGTAAGAGCAATCTGAAAGAACCAGAGTACAAGGAGTATAGAGCTCCCCAAAACAATAAACCTCTTTACAACAATAATTACAATCCTCAGAATCGAATGCAAAATCACCCATATGGAACTCAGTTCAAGGATGGAAAGCCTGTCACTGCACCTAAAAGGGAAAGAACAGATAATAAGACTCCAGACCCTCTTCATAGAAATTCAGTTCATTTCTGCAATGAGGAGACTTAGTGTGAAGCTTGTGATGCCCCTCATAATCCTGATTTTTGTGTCATTTCCTTGGATCTAAAGGCAAATCAGGAACAAGAAAATGATGAAGGGGAACAGTGTGATCATAGTATAAATAACACGTATTCATGCCATGATACTGATTCAAATAGTGAAGAGGAAAATCATGATTCCTATGTTTTACAAAGAACGGTTGAGACTCACCATCAACAGATCTTATCTGACAGTGAAGTGGATGAAACTAATGATAATATTAGATGCTACGATCAAAATAGCCAAGAAGTTCCACTCATAAGAAAAGCTTCAGATGAAGAGAAAGCTAGAATTATTGCTGAGTTGGTAAATAAAGCAAGAAGCAATTACCACTTAAGAAACAGGGTGGTAGGTGGAACTAGTAGCCAGCCCTCAGGTGTTTTCATAAAGGACAACAAACCAGACACTAAATATGTTCAGAGGAAAGAAGAACCTAGAGAAAATGGAAATAAACATAAGGTCAAGGTTATCACAAAAGTTGTAGAGCCAAATGCTATACAAGATGAAAAGGCTCAAGAAAATATTGTTCTTGTTCAAAAGACAGAAAATAAAAGGTTGAAAGAGCCTTTTCAAAAGAAACACAATGAAGATAATGAAGTTATCATTGATACGTCAAAACATTCAGATGTTTGTTATACTCTGGTTGATATGGGTCAATGTTTGTCTTAGATGATAGTTAAGGTACCATTCCTGGAAATGATGAGGATCAAGGAACATAAGGAAAAGGTGATGTCATTATTAAACAGTGTACCTATGATAAAAGTTCAAAACCTGGTAGATGCATCTGAGAGACCACCTGTCAAGGGAAATGAGGATGAGATGTTAACATCTGAGATTCCCCAAATATTCTTAAATGCAATTTCTTCTCCAAAGGTGGTGGATCCATTTTTTTTTTCATTAATAATCAATGATAAAATGCTAAAAAATTGTATGATTGATTCAGGAGCTTCTAATACAGTTATGCCAGTTGAGATCATGAAGGAAATGGGTCTACAAGTTGACACACCTCATGGTAGGTGTAGAGCTATGGATTCCAGAGAAGTCCCTGTAATTGGTACCATTGAAGCCATGCCTTATAGACTGGCGCTTTTCCCTGATGTAGTGATGACTATGAATGTTCTTGTGGTTGATATACCACCTCATTATGGCATGTTATTATCAAGAAAATGGAGTGCCTCAATGGGAGGAAGTATAAAAAATGATTTGTCATATGCTACTTTCAATATTGCTGGAGAGAATGTCAGTGTTGTAAGAGAAAGCCGAACTCCCCACATGATAGAAAAATATGAGGACACTCATGTGAACTATTGCATTGACATAGACATGGAAAATTTTAGAATGCAAAAAGAAGAACTTTGTTGTCAAGATCAAGGAGTTGATTCTTTAAGTAAGGAATTAATCTCACAAGAAGATGGGATATGGAAAATGCATTTTGATGGTGCTTTCTCTAAAGAAGGATCAGGGGTAGGAGTAATATTGATATCCCCATCAGGTACAACTTTTAAATACTCATTTCTGTTGGCTTTTAAGTGTACTAACAATACTACAAAGTATGAGGCCTTATTTTTAGGACTTGAAATTGCTATCAAACATGGTATAAAATGTTTAAAGGTTTATGGTGACTCTGAGTTAGTGGTAGCACAAGTCAGATCCAAATATGTTGTAAAAAATGACAG
>MU227726.1:1046506-1060030 GCA_018584345.1 Thuja plicata
TGCTTTGTTATTCTTTATGCAATCTTCAATTACATATATTAAGGTTAATTCCAAAACTGGGGTTTGACCAAGGCAAACCCCTTTCCCCCAATAAAAAAACATTTTTCTTGCAGGTACAGGTTCAGGACTATAAATCTGAGGCTAGATCTTGATACCCTTTTTAGATTTCTTTCAGATTGTGCAAATAGGGACACTTTCAGAGCTGAGCAGATTGAGTTGGAAAAAGTGGTATAGGGTCAACGTTTTCATAAGACGACATTGGAACGGAAAAAGATTTCTGGGTTTTGTCTGTCTTTGTGTTCCGATTTGGTATCAACAATCAACATCTCCAGAAATAGTCTACAGATCTCAAAAAATAGCAATCTTTGATCTGCTATTTTGTAAGGTTGGTACTTTCTCCTATTCTTTTCAATTACAGTCATTAATCATATTAATCAATCAATTTACAAAATTTAAGATCCCCTTTCTTGGTCTCTTTCCAAATAGTGGATTCATTTGTGTATTAACCCTTTGGGTTTGATCAAAATTGGATCTCCTATTTGTGTATTTGAGGGTGAAAGAAAGGAGCATCTTTTCTTCCCTTAATCACAATCACAATTGAAATATAAAATCAATCAAATTCAAGTAAGTGTAAAGTGGGGTTAAGGAAATCAACACAAATAAAAATTAACCAAACTTTTTCATCTTTACATCTCCTAAACCCAAACCCCATTTTTTTCTTCTTTACAGTCACTTTAGGGTTTTTTCAACCTTATATATCCTATTGCCACATGTTTGGACCCTCATGTTAGGATTTGAGGACCACTAAATCCCTTTCCTAGTTTTTAGGAAATGTTGTCATGATAACTTTGCAAAGTTGCAAAGTTGTCATGAGAAACTTTTACAACTTTTACTCAAATGAAAAACCACTACTTCCAATGGTCCAATTTGATCCTAAACCACTTCATATGACCTTAAAACATTCAAAAACATCATAATCACATGTGCCAATCCATTTTGGATCTTTGTTCAACCTTTGACCCCTTGGTTGACTTTCTAGGACTTAAGCCCCTAGATCCTATTTGATCACATCAAACTCTAAACTCTAATCACTCCTACCTCTAGACACACATAAAAACAAACTTGGGACTTCATGTTTAGTCCTTATTACATTTGGTGATGTGCCAAACCAACCTACAAGCCAAAATGCTTTAAAGATATCTACAACACCTTAAGGTTCTCCTGCACCAATAAGAGAGGTATCACTCAAAAGAAAGAAAGAGAGAAAAGAGAGGGAAGAAGCATGATCACTAGCCTAATAAATGATTCCCTTACTATGGATCACACAAATAAAAATATTGTAAAATATGGTATTGAAGGTCTATAAAGTTGTGTTATGCTGGTCAACCCATGAAAAATGATCAGTCCTTAAGGAAATCATTACCTCCATTATGTTGGAATAATAGAATGGTGTGTATTGAGAGGGGAGGGGTGAATCCATACCCTTTAAAATTTTTATTCAGTTAACCTTAATCCTTTAGTAATCAATGTTGGAATTAATGGGAAGTGTGTACTGAGAGGGGAGGGGCGAATCAGTACATCTAAAACTTTTGTATATGTTAACCTTCATACTTTAGGTAATTTTGTTCATCCAACAATCTTTTCTATGCTATCTTGATGTAAGATTTATTAGTTCATAAACTTAATCAAACATGTGAACATTCATAGAAACATTCATGAAATTAATTGGCACATAACACAAGATATGATAATGTAGAAAACTCTTGTTGGGAAGTAAAAACTGCAGTGGGGATGGCACCCACAAATTCTTCACTATCTGCAGATTGGAAGGGGCCAGTTAAGGCTTACAATTTGATCACTTCTAATGATCTATATTGTTATAAGTATCTATGGAGACCTATTAAAGTCTACTCTGTTAAGAGCTTAGGAACATTGTTTAGAGTGCACTCAGTTAAGAGATTTATAATTGGATGGTTAAATCCACCTTCCTTGAAAGGATTTTTATACTTTGCTTCACTTGTTAGAATGTAAGAAAATTACAATTTGACATGGTGTATGCAATCTCCTATTGTTGATTAAAGATCCATTTAAGATTACATGTATAATTATATCACCTAATGTGATTGAATAATGCCTCTGATGCTCGATAGCCTCTGTTCTTGGTTCTTGATAACCAAATTCACCTTTTGTTGTTATGGTTCTTGAAACTTTCATTTTGATCCATAGATGTGCTCGTAGGCTTCATTCATACTCTCTCTCTTGTCACATCATTCATAATCAATGATTGTAACATCTTTTTATAAGATAGGATGACCCAATCAAGTCTCATGTAAAACAATATTAACTCTAAGATCACAGGTTTACAATTTTACCTTAATCTCCTAGTCTACATGTTTTAAATTAGTTAGACTGATTAAAACACTTACATTAATGTTTCTTGTCCCTAAAGAAAAGGTTTTAAAAACAAATAAAGACTCTATAAATAGAACATGACTATTTTATATGACGTGGAAGTCAAATCCACTTTTTGTGGGCTTTAACTGACTTTCATTTTTTTTTTGTCAGTTATGCTCTGAAGTCAGTTAGACTGTCTCTCGGTTTTCCTTTCTTGAACTATTTCTCAGTTTGATCTTTAACTATTCTCTCAGTTTGCACTTTATCCTGCTTGTCTGGTTCCACTGTCAGGTTCCTCTTTATTCTTTTCACTTTGCATTTTTGGTTTACACACAAAATTGTGTCATCGGTTTTCTTTGTACTTAGTAGTTTTCAGTGATCTCTTATATCTATATTTTTGGTGTGCTCTTTTCCTTGTCTTTCCGTGTATGTTTACCGAAGATCATCTTTGCATACTAATGCAAAAATAATGTCATCAATCTCCCCCTTTGACATTAGTATCAAAAAATGATATGTGAAAAATACTAACAAAATGTTTGGTATGTACATCATATATTTTCCTTTTTCATTTCATGACTCCCCCTATGTATATGCTGATATATCATCATACTCCCTTTTTTTGTTCTTTTTATGTACTGCATAGTTTCCTATCTGTACATATCATTATTTTCCCCCTTTTTGATATTAAGGGCAAATGTGTATACCTTATAGCTTATCAAAAATGTGAAAGTTTGAAGACTTCATGTCTTCCATCATCTTCTCCCATTGGTCCTTTAGGTTGTCTAGATCCATGTGCTCGAGTGTGATCCTTGAGTACATATCATAGATGTTGTCTGCTACAGACATCTTGGGGGTTGCTATTAGTTGTCTTTCTGAACTTATATGATGTTGAAGCATTGTGAGATTTGTTATAAGTTGAGACTAGAGCTTGGTGACCTCTTCCCTGAATTGTGTTTTTGCTTCCCACAATTCATGTCTTAACCTTTTTGTCTCAACAATTTTCTCATAATGCAACTTTATTGCATTGTCCTTGGTGGTTAATCCTTTAGCACTAGTAGCTAGATCAGAATCTAAATTTTCTATTTTATCACTATTTTCCTTAGTGAATTTGTCAAGTGTTCTTAATTTTTATTTCAAGGAAATAGCTTTAGCAATTTTTGGATCTAATTCACTTATGAATTTTCAAAGCTTTACCTTGTTTACTACCACTTATTGGTTGATATTTTCAACAAGTTTGTGCTGATATTTCTGCTCTACTCTCTCCTTAATTTCCTCTTTCTACATCAATGTTCTACATTGTAATGGCTTCGGTGAGGATAGCTAGTTGATCAAGGATAGGTTTATTTTGATCAACATCAACATCGGGTACAATCTGGTGCAACATGTCCCTAGTTGTTTCTAGTACCATGGAGTCTTAGTGCTTCTTTCTTAGCTTTAGTTGTAGTGCCTTCCTTTGGCATATTTCACCATACTCTTTTAGTGCTTCATAGTCAAGTGTAGTTGGGTCACATTTGGGTATCTCAATTATTTTGTCTAGAGTGACTTCCAACTTACTCTTTTTGTATTTCTTCTTCTTCTTCTAAGTTTCACTTGAATGTAGAACCATAGCCATCTTCTCGGCTTTGTCTATTGTGCTGGAGGAAGTGATTTGTGGTGTTGCCTCTTTTTGTTGTTGTGCTTCGGTCCTAGCTTGTTGGTTTTCAGTGGATGTCTCAACATCAACCTTTACATTATCTATAGCAACTTGTTTGGTTATCTTAGGAATGTCATCTTTTGGTTTTCTCCTTCATCGATATCCTAATGTACTTCATCTTGCTTCATCTGTACATCCTTCTCATTAGTGTCTCTGTCTATTTTCTTTAAATCTCTTTATGTAGCCTTGTCAATTTTTGTTACAGTATGAGTTTCTCTGATGAAATTCTATTCATCGATGTTGTCTTTCTTTCATTCATCCCCTGCATCCTCGAGAACACTTGAATCTTTTTCAGGTGATTTGTCTTTTTCTTGAATTATATTGATGGCTTGCATCAATATTGACATGTTTCTTGATATGTTCACCTGTGAAGTGTCAAATGTTGTATCATGTTTGTCAGTTTTTTCCTTGATAACAATGACATCTACATCTTTCTGTATTTCTTCTGCTGGATCATCGGTTATGTCAATGACTATGTTGTCCACAATATTGTCCATAGTGGTGTCTGACCATATCTCATCTGTAACATCCATGTCCTTGTTTCCTTTAGTGTCTAATTCCTCCTTGTCAAATTCAACATTTGTGATGATGATTGGTTTTTTTGCCTCAGTAGCTTGATCATTCTTGATTTCCTGGTTCTTAGTTGGAGCTCTCTATGGCTTGGGACTTATTTCCTTTTCAGGAATATTAAGTATTTTCCTCCATTTGGCTTCACATTTTTGGTCTAACTCTAGTAGACATCCTTTTAGCACTTGGTAGGCTCTTATCTTCAGTGAGAACCTTTTTGAATGAGCCTTCATCATTTCTTTGATATCCTCCATTTTGGATTCAGGAGGCATGACTAATACTAGGGCTTTTTTCCTGATTTCTTTCTCAAAGTGCAAGGCAAAAGTCCATCTTGCTAATCGCCTGTCTTGAAGTTGTTTGGGCATATTGTCTGCCAGTTGCATTGGGAGGTAAAGGTATATGCACATAATTTCAATCATTGCCTCCTCAATCTTATTTTGATCCAAGGGATCTAATGATAATCATTGCTTGACCTTCCTAAAATTTGCATTACCTATTTTGATAAATTAGGCACATATTTCATAAACTATTTTAGGTATCTTGTTCTTTTCCTCTTAAACACCTTCATCTTGTTCTGTGTCCTCAATATTTACCTCATATTCCAAAGGTTGTAACCATGTTGTCCTTGGTACAACATGCTTAATGTATGTGTGGTCAAGGTCAACCATGAAACATATATCATTCTTGAATTTCTCAATAACTTGCTCAGGGATCCTTACTCTTTTTTGCATTCGTTCCTTGAATCTAGTAAAGTACTCATCCATGACTATTTCAAAGTTGTCTCCTAGTGATGTTATGTATTCATTGATCTGCATGGTGACTAGTCTTGTGGTATCCGACTTTACATCTCCTATTGATGGAAATGATTCTTGGAAGTAAAAGAAAATGCACATGATAAGTGAGCCAAACTTACATGTATTTGTCTTTGCATTTATGATTGTTCTCAGGTTTTCATCTAGTTGGTTAAGTAGAAGCTCTGATAGATCCAAATAAGTTCCTTTCTTTACAATTTTATATGTAGTATCCACTACTCCAGATGCAATGTCTTTGATCTTGCTAGCTTGGAAGAATTTGTATCCTAGGACACATGCTCCAAATTTCAGTTCATCATCAGTTATAGTGGATACCTTCAGTCCTCTGCCATCACACTTGGCTCTTGTTTTCTTTTCAATCTCAGCCTTGGGTGGGTGTTTCAATGCCTTTACCTTATTAGTTACAGGATAACCAGTGATTGCATGAATAACATCTTGGGTTATCATTTTAGGTTCATCCAGCCATAGCTTGTGATTGTGAATTTGGCTCAGTACTAACCGAATCAACTCAGTTTTGAATACCTTCAGGAACAATGGGGAATTAGTAAGACCTTTCACCTCTATGTGTTTTTTCTCATCTTTTATGGATCCATCCTCATTACATAGATTCTTGAAAGCTTGTTCCAGCTCTAAGTCACTGATTTCTGCAATCTTGTAGTGAATGCATGCTCGCATGTCTTCGATGAGAATAACCCTACCTAGTATTTGCGAGAATGCTCCAACATTGTCGGGTTGTGATGCAACCTCAAGGAATATCTTGTAGTGGGGTTCCTCACAGGTGGAATTCTTGATAAGTTTGACCTTATCCTTCTTGATGATTTTCAGTTTGGTGGTTCTTGAAGTCATGGACATTGTTTCAGACATTTAGGGATTTCTAAAAAATGCATAAAAGAGTTATTGGTTATTGTAGGAACTTACTATTTACTCCTGTAGTGGTTAGTGATCTATTTGGAGTGCGGGTTGAGTTGAAGTCTCTTTGTGCTCAAATTTCACTCTCATTGCTCTGCTTTGCTCACTGGTGAATAATGAAACCCTTTTGTCACCCTTTTATAGACATTTTCCCTAAAATTGAGTCATTAATCCTCAACCACTCCCTGGTGTGTGAAAACAGAGTCGTCAGTTTGAACACTAACTTCTCTTTTTGGTGACAATGCAACGCTTCAAGGCAGTCATCTAACTTCTTTCTTTTACTGACGAGTTTTGGTGTTTTGTGAACACAACTTATTCAACTTGTTTTATTATCGACGAGTCTCAATTTACACTAGCAACTTTTTTTATATGTTAGCTGATGATTCTCGGTAAGTGTAGGCAGTTTCAGCTTTGAGCTTACATTGATGGATTTCAGAATTTATTGCCCAAAGGAATAGTTATCACATATTTTAATAATTAATATCATGATGAATCTTTACTTATGCTAATTTGGGATTTTATCAAAATATTATGGAATTGATGTAAAATACTACTTAGCATAATGCAGCTCCATACTTACTTGTTCTGCTTAGGTGGGGGTGATGATGTCACCAGATCCATTGGATAGGGTATCACCAATTGCATTTCTCGGTCCAGCTTCATCATTGTTTGAAGATTTTCTCCACATTTTATCTCTCATCCTCTAGATGTCTTTAATGGTATTTCCATTGGGAAATGTGTTGGTCTCTGTCATTCAGTCTCTACAGTCTTTCTTGAGATGACCAACTTTATGACAGTGTAAGCATGCTATTCTGGGGTTAGTCTAGCCTCTAAACTTTCTTGTCCACTATCTCATATAGTTTGCAGAAATGTGGAAAAATCTTCCACATGATATACAATTTTCCCATGTCTTGTAATCCCATACATACTAGTTACCGACTCTTTTCAGTTGATAGGAAGTTTCTTGACCTTTAGGATTTCATGCTTTCTTTTTCTTCTTCTAGCATTCAAGAGTGGTGTGCCCATTAATTTTGCAAGTAGGACAGTATTTTTCCATGTACGTTTCCTTATTTGGTTGTTTCATCTCAAACTTACATTCATATGATTTATGTCCTTTCTTGTTACATTTTCTGAAAGACAAAAAAGAAGGCAACAAAGGTTATAAAAAATTCCCTAAGACAGACGAAGAAAGGGCAATTCTTGTGAAGGGTGATCTTGATTATGTTAACCTGTCAAATATCAAGCAAATTTGGGCATTCGTGATCTGGGCTATCATGGAGTACTTCACATTGGACGACATGTATTCTAAGGTTTACAATTATCATTTTGTTTTGGTAAACCATTTCCAACATAACATTAGGATTTTCTTTCCCTTCTATCTCTTAAGTTTGCTCAACCAGAGCATTAGCGGCCATAGGATTAAGTCTTCCCCTATTTTACATGAGGTATTAATACTGCTAATTATAGACTATGTCAAGAATCATATCCCCGACCCCATTACCAAAAGTGTTGTGAATGTTAAGAGGAAAATTTTGGAGGTGTCTAATGGTAAGAGCCCTAGTAAGGAAAAAGCTAAAAAAAGTCGTAGAGGTCCTATTGCAGCGGATATTTTTCTGTCTATTTATGATGACATCGAGGGAATGAAAATTGATGATGAATAGGATATTGAGTCATCTGAGGATGAGGGTTTTACTAGGAAGTCAGGAAAATTGAGGACATGAAGAATACCACCAATGTTCCTCTGGGTGGAAAATATGATATGGACGAGACCCAGAATATGGAAAACAAAATATTGGATGAAATAATGGAAGAAATTGACAATATTATTGATACCCATATTAAAGACCATACTGCTAAAAATGATCATGATGAGGAACAAAATCAAGAATTTTAGAAGTCTTAGAGGGAGTTGGGGGACACTGATACCCACAATGATGACCACACTATTAACAATGAAGGAGGGGAAGACCATGTTCATGACTTTAAGGATTACCAAAGGGAAATAGGGGATATGGCAGAAACAAAGATTAACAAAGGTAACACGGAGAACAATAAGGAGGATATTGTCCTTGATAAGGAAACCAATAAAACTGAGAAAGAAAACAATGAGAGTGAGAAGCCAGAGTACAGCCAGGATACCTCGAAAGGTGACCATGAAGACAAGAATGCCTATAATAGGAGGATCCTTAAGGATGATCTCCGTGAGAGAGAAGTCAATGTCACAAGGGTGGTTTCTATTTATTTCCTACAAATGGCCAGAAATAAAGCAAAGAACAACTACAATGTGGATAACTGGATTCATGATGATATAAAGGAGATAAAAGATAATTATAAGAATCTGGAAAATAGGAACACGCTGTTGGAGGAAATTGTAGACAAAATGCGCAATGATGCTACCATGTACTAGCAGGGGAATAATGTTTTTGATAAGGTAAACAATATGGATACCAAGATCAGTACTATGGTTGACAACAAGCTCAAAAACATTAATGACAAGGTTAACAACAACAAGGCTCACATTAAAAAGCTTACTATTGTGCTCAAACTAGGTATGAATAACTCTCTGGATAATCTAAAATTGTTATATACCCTTCTGGAAGGTAATGACAGTGATAAGGCAAGGTAGGAGGAAGATATCCCTCAATAAATTCATATTTTTGGCCCTAGATCTAGGACTCGCTCCAGCACTAAAAAGAAATCCCAAGTCCAGACTAAAGATATCAAGAAACTATTGGACTCGATCCAAAGTATAGAATTGCAGATGGTTGAAGTTTAGATGGTGGAGGATCAGATGGAAGTTGTTTAGATTTAGTGCTGGAAGGTTTTGGGTTGTTGGAAGTTTTTTTCTATCTATCTGCTAGAAGCTTTTTGAAGTTAGCTATTTTGATGTTTTGCAATGTATTTTTTTGTTAAATGTGGGTTTACCCTTCTTTTTGTCTTCTATAACTTGTGATAGTTAATGACATTAATTTTTCCATTAGTACACTTAGTGAAAAACATTGACAAAGATCACCGATAGACTACAGAGATCATTGACAGACTACAAGCATTATCGGTGGACTACAAGTATTACCAATGAACAACGAGCATACCTGACAAAACACAAAGGTCATGGAAAATGCTAAGTATGGAATTGACAAGCATCACCGGCAACTACAAGCATCACCAGCGACATAATTTTGAGAAAAAAATAGATAGAATAGAAAAGGCATACCCGATGACCAGTTCAAGAAAGGAACTCCGGTGACCAAGAAAATAGACCGTCAGAACCGACAGTCAGTTAGAGAACCTGCAAATAGTGGATCTGAGTTTTACACGTCAGATAAAGAAATGTAATTCTATTTATAGAGTTTTAATTTGTTTTAAATGCTAACTTAAGGGTAAAGCAAGCTTTATGTAAATGTTTTAAAGCATTCTAATGGATCTAAAACATATTTAACTAAAGATCAAGGTCAAGTTGTAAACCTTGGATCTAGAGTTAACTTGTGAAGCGTGAATCAAGAATAGAGACAAAAACTAGTATAAATAGATGATCAACTCAATTGTGAGTTATGAATTCATTTTTTTTGATAGCCATGAAGAGAATCTATGGAGCAGAAGGCAGAATTCATGCAAAGTTCAAAAATAGATCATATCAGTTGTCAGAAACACACAAAGGCAACCAACGAGCAGATAAAGGTATTATTCAATCATGGAAGGATGATTACTTATATATTTGAATCTTAATAGGATCTATTATCAGTAATTAAAGATTGCATATATCATCAAATCCAAGACTTATGTAGTTGCATTCTAACAAGTGCATCACATCTAAAATCCTTTTGTAGAAGGTGGACTTAACAATTCTTTACAAATCTCCTAATAGAGTGCACACTTAACAGTATTGTTAAAGCTTCAAACAAAGTAGATCTTAATAGGTCTCCATTGTAATACTCCTAACAGGCTAGGTCATCAGAAGTGACCAATTGTAAGCCTTAACCGGCCCCTTCTTATCTGCAGATAGTGAAGTCTTGTGGGTAACAATCCCCACCGTAGTTTTTACTTCCTAACAAGAGTTTTTTGCGATATCATATCTTGTGTTATGTGTTATATATTTTCATGAATGTTTCTGTGATGAATACATACTAAATAACTTATGATATGATTGCATATACATAAAGAAAGATGAACAGTTAGATAAGATAATTTATAAATTGATGATTAAGGGTTAATGGGCTAACCAAGAAAAGTTTTAGAGGTACTGATTCACCCCTCCCCTATTAGTACATCATTCCAATATAATTCCAATAATTGTTCCAGCAATTGGTATCAGAGCTAAGTCTCTTTGAAAATCTTAAAGACTTGAGAGAAAAGATTGAAGCAATGGACAAGTTCAGACTGGACATGAATATTGAGAATGACCAGTTATAGATGCAAATAAACTATGAGCAGTACAAGGAGGAAAAAATAAATTTGAGAAAATTTCTTGATGAAAGAAAGATTATGGAAACCATAATAAATGAGAAAGACTACAAAGAATTAGAAATAATAGATTACTTTGAAACAACGGAATCATCAATGAGAAAAGCTTCAGATGCATTAGTTGAAGAAATTAAAAGTTTACAAGAGATCAATCTATATCTGACAGATCAAATCAAGATGCTACAAATTGGTCAAGAGACTCAAATGGTTAAAATGATTGATGTCATAAATGATTCAAGAAAAGCTGAAAATGAAAGAACTCTAGCCATTGATGATAGGAGGAAAATTACTGAGAAGCTACAAGAGAAAGAATCAGAGATTCTAAGACTCACTGAGCATCACCATGAGGTCACCAACCAGATTATTCTTATGAGTCAAGAAGAAAAAAGATTAAATACAGAACTCATTTAAAGAATACAGATCATAGGTGAGCTAAGAGAAGAGAATGAAAAATTGAAGCATGAAATCAAAATCCAGAACCAACACAACAAATTGATCAAAAAGGCTGAGGATAGCAACAAAAGGATGGATGATTTTATTGGTGGACAAAGAAGAGTCAACAACTACACATGATTAGGGTAAAATGAGAATGGTGAATATTCTAATCAACGAGATCAGAGGAACACTTTCACAACCCCAGGATCCAAGAATTTGTCATGCAATCACTATGGAAAACTAGGCCACACCTCAAACATCTGCAAAAGAAAAATAAAGGGTATTTCTCAAGCACAATCTACTTTTACTGGTAATTGTTATAGATGTCAAAAGAAAGGACACAAGGCACATGAGTGCAGATCCAAAGTGACAAATCCAAAGAGAAAAACCTATATGGACAAGTACTATCCTACATGCAAGATGAATGGGCATACACATAAGGAATGCTAGAAAAAGAACAACAAGGCATGGACACCAAAGGAAATTGATAAAAGCCGCAAACCAACAAGAGTAGGTAACTCATATGTTTGGGACTATAAAACATGGGTAAGTTGCACAACATGTGGAAGGTATGGTCATATTTTTTCCAACTGTATGAGAAAATGGACCAGAAGTTCAAGAGGTTGGACCAATCTAGGTATGGCATGCTTGCACTATCATAAGGTTGGACATGTGATAAAAGATTGCAAAGACCAACTGACAGACACAAATACACATCCCAATGGAAATACCATTGATGACATCAAGAGAATGAGAAACAAGATGTGGGTAAAAGACACTAACACTGAAGGTGCTGGAACAAGCAATGCAAATGGTGCCACCTCATCCAATGCACCTGGTGACATCACTACATCCAACTAGATTGCACAAGTAAGTATGGAACTGCATTATCACAAGTTACATTATACATCGGTTCCACCATATATAGTTCATATTTTAATATTAGCATGAATAAAGATGCAATATATTGTTATTTGCTAAACTATTGAAAAGAAACCATCGGTTATTGGGCATAATTTGCATCGGTGAACACACACATAAAAGTTAGCACTACTTACAAAAATGTATCGGTCATTACACAAGCTAAGTGTAAATTCATGGATATCGGTGAACGTTGAATCAACAAAAGCTATCTTCGCAAACCTCACCAACAATCATTAGTGTAGTCTCCAAAATTACTAGCAACCCTAACACTTTGCATAGACACTGAAGATGTTATGAATGTCTTTACGAACAAAATCAGTCTTCATATACCGATGAGTTGGTAAGCATTAATGACAACTTAGGGTACAAAGAAGTTATAAAAGCCCAACAGGTAAACTCATTTTTGCACCCATGATTTTCAAGCAGAGAAGAGCAGACCAGAGTGATTTAAGAGCAATTTGGAGAGAGACCCAACAAGAATCAATCTAACTCAAAAGCATTCACATTTGTAGGAAAGCACAGAGATTCCATAAGTAATCATACTCACCGACCGCACTATTTTTATTTACAAAAAGCCCTAAATATCTACAAAATGATGGCATCGACTTCTAGAGTTGAGAAAATTAAGGAAGATAAGAAGAAACCCTTCAAGCTTGTCAGTAGAGGTGCATGTGCTGAGCCTAAATACAAGCTACACCCTAAAATAGCTTCACAACCTGACGATACCGAAGCATTCTCCTGAATCCCACCTAGGGTTTTACTGGTAGAGGACGTAAGGTCCTATATTCAATGTAAGATCTCAGAAATAGGAGATCTAGACCTAGATAATTCTTATAGGGAATTATGTGATGATGCTGGAAAGCTCAAAGAAGAGCACAAGCACTTGGAAGTAAAGGGACTCACAAATGCACTGCATTTTCCCAAGGTTTTCAAAATGAAATGGATAAAGATTGTTCTTAGTAGATTCCACAACAAGACTCTATGGCTAAACAAGCCAAAGGAAATAAAAAAATATGTTATACATGCGGTTACTGGTTATCCTACAACCAATAAACCATAGGCTCACAAGCACCCATCTCTGGCAGAAGTGGAAAAACTGACTGGTGCTAAATCAGATAAAAGAGCACTAAAGGTCAACACCATTACCGATGAAGAGCTGAAGTTTGGAGCATGTGTTATTGGATACAAGATATTCCAAGCAAGCCAAATGAACAACATATCTAGTATTGCTATGAGCACAACATACAAGATTATCAAACAGGGGAAGAAGATGGATCTTGCCGAGATCCTTTTACATCAATTTGAGGAGAACATGTGCACAATAAGGTC
>MU227726.1:1075892-1088916 GCA_018584345.1 Thuja plicata
AGTCAATCCCTTAGGGATTTCATTTGTTTGTAATTGCAGAATTTCATTACCAAAAATAGTTTCTTTCCCATCAATGATTTCTATCAGATTATTATAATCAATGACCTGACTATCATAGTTATCCACATACTGAATGAAGTTTAGAATGTCCTCATCACTCTCAATAACTTGCCAGTTATATATATTATCAGGGATTGTAGGCCTGGTCTTAGTTTCCATAATAGATATCCCAGTTAGTGTTAAATCATCATTTTTCAAAGCTATATTAGCAAGAAAATCTGCCATGATATTCTTAGGTCTCTCTATCCATTCAATGGAAAATGCATCAAAAAATTCAATACTATCCCATACAACATGCTTGTATTGTTTTAACTTATCATTTTTAGCAGCATATTTTGCTCTAATTTGGGAAATAGCTAGCTCTGAATCACCAAAAACTCTCAGCAATTTTATGTCATGCTTCATTGCTATTTCTAACCCCAACAATAATGCTTCATATTCAACGGTGTTATTTGTACACTGAAATGATAGTAGGAAGGAATATTTGAAAGTAATACCTGAGGGAGAGACAAATAAAGCACTAGCCCCTGACCCCTCTTTGGAGCATGCTCCATCAAAATACATCTGCCAGAGCCCTTGCTGCTGCAACTTCAATTCTTCTATGATGGGATTTGTATTTTTCATTTGTGGCTGAATTTCTTCCACTTTGAAATTGTTTATATCCATGTCCACACAACAATTTAACATACTAGGCTAAACCTTTTCAACATACATAGGAGATCTAGGTTCCCTTAGAAATTTGGGTTCTTTTCAATTAACAGAAATGGTATCAAAAGATAAATCCAATTGTTCATGTCCTCCAATGGCCACAGCACATTGTCTTGATAAGAGAATACCATAATGGGGTGGTGAATCCACAACCACAACATCTATCTTAAACGTAACTTCAGGGTAAGAAACAATTTTCACCTCCAATCCATACAAAGTTCCTATTACAGGTACTTCCCTATTGTCCATGGCATGGCATTTACCACAAGTAGTATCCACATCCAAACCCAATTGCTTCATAACAGTGTAAGTCATCACATTAGCAGCGACCCCTGAATCCATCATGCAATTCTTTAACAACATATTGTTTGTGAGCAATGTAACATAAAAAGGATCAATCTAATCTGGCTCTTGAATGACTATATTCCCTAAAAAAATTGGGACCCTATCCTTCTCTTCATGCTCACTTTTTAGTTCATCTTTCAAAACAACATTGTTAGGTGAAATAGGTAAGTTAGAAAGTAATGAAAATGCCACCTCCCGGTGTTCCTTAATTTTAAACATTTCAATCAAAGGAACATAAAATTTCATCTGAGATAAAGCTTGCTTCATATTAAAAGGTTTGAGAGCTACGTTATCATCAGGAGGCACTTTACCTTTACTTTCTTTCAAATGCATTGTTTGGTAGTCATGAGTAGGGGTGACTTTATTTCCTTTAGCCGAGGTATCTTTCTTTTATGTAATTTCTTCACTTATAACTTCTATAATGATAGGCCAGTCAAGTTGTTTCCCATCTTGATCAATTTTTCTATTCCTAAGCTGATATGAACTTCTTTCTTGTGTTACAGCAGTAATGGTGAAAAATCTTATCTCTTCTTCATTAGGCATCCCAAATTGGGATTGCTCTGCTTTAGTGCTAGTATTTTTCACTGCAATTGGCATCTCTTCTTTTGATTTTTCTTCTGAACTACTATTATCATCTTCAATAGTGAGTGCACACATATTTACTGTAGGTTTCTTCTTGCCTTGATTTTCTTGTGTTCCAATGTTTTCATGTTGATCCAATAAGCCTAGAGCTACTACACATTGATATGGGGAATGGGGCATATTGCAGGCTATACACCAAGGAGTGTTTTCCACATTATGGGCATTGTTGTTTTTTAATGGGTCAGGAATCTCTTTGTTTTTGGGATCATTACGTTCCTCTGACACAGGTTTCCCATCCTTCCACTGAGTCTTATAAGGGAAATCTTGAATTCTATAAGGTTTATCCTGCCTTTGGTACTGTGGCCTATTATTTTGAAATCCTTTCTCATTCTTATCCACCTTGGTAGCAAGATATTTCACTACAGTTACCAATGCATCCATTTTATCTTCTTCCCTAGGGCTCTTATTAGGCTATGTTTTTGGTTCTTTCCAAAGCCTATTGTCATCCCATTTACCAAGCTTGCCAGAAGCCCTTCTGTTGCTTTCTATGTTTATAGCCAACTTATATGCTTCTCTCATAGTTTGAGGGTCTTTGTCCCTTAGTAGATAACCTATATTTCCATCCAAAGCATTACAATAGGTAGTAACACACACATTTTCATCCAATCTTAATACTTGAAACAAATTTTACATAGCCTTCTGAAATCTTACATTAAATTTAGCAATGCCTTCATTAGTGAATTCTTTTAGGCTGTTGAATTCATTCAACATAAAACCAAAATTTATCTTGTCACCATATTTCTCTTTGAAACTTCTATTAAATTCATCCAAAGAATAAATACTATGATCAGGCAAACCCCAATACCAATCTCTTGCGTCCTCAGTCAAGGATTGCACAAATAATTTCATTATAGCATCTTCATCTCCAATCTCATAATCATTCATTGTATCATAGAATACTTTCAAATGTTCACCAGTTATGGCATTATTCCCACTAAACTTAGGAATTTTATCCCTGACCTCATTAGGAATAAGATTTGGTTGGCCAGGGATCCCATAAAAGAATAGATGTCTATATCTTTCTAGATGAATGGGCCTTCTTTGAAAATTTGAAACCATATTCTGGCCAACATTCTGTGTGATACTGTTATTGTTCTGACCAATGCCCATATTGTGGAGGCTAATATTTCTACTAGGCCCACTCACTCCTGCCTATGATACAACCCCTTGGGTTGCACTATGTGTCTGGATATTTGTATTGGCATTATTGGTATGAACACTAGAACTGAATATAGGGATGGTCTGGTTAGTAGTATTACTTGTCACATTGGGTTTGGTCATGGAATTTAGCAAAGCAATCTTCTTTTTCACCTCTGTAGCAGCAGCTTCCAACTCAACTTTTTCCAGCTATTTTGCAATGTCATCTTTTGCCTTTCTTGCCCTTTCTAATTCCATATTAAGTGAAAATACATCTTGAGACACACCCTCTTCAATTTTAGGGTGAGAAAAGCTAACCCCAGTGATCTTTTTTTTTCCTTTGTCAATATTTGTTTGTCTAACATTAGTTGCTGATACATTTTGTGTAACTATCTGAGGCTTGAGGGATTTCTTACTCTCAGAGTTAACAACTTGTCTCACTATAGGATCTGTATCCTTGGGTTCACCCTTCTTGAGAAAATTCTCTCTTTCATGGCATTCTTTTCTCAGGGTATTTACGTCTCCAAAAAGCTCCTTTATTTAAACCATGAAATCCTTCTTTTGCACCCTGAGCCGCCAACTTCAACTGAGCAACTCACTTTTTTAAGGTTTCCCTTTCATTAATAGCATTTATAACCTCTTCTTCTCTAGCTTCATCATTCCTTTGCTTGATAAGTAATAGTTCATCCAATTCCCTCCTCAAAAGGTTATTATCCCTGAGGACTTCCTATATATCAGAACTAGAAGAATCATATATATTCACTTGGGATTCTGGCTTTTTCTCTTCAACCCTCTCATAGGGAACATCCTCAAAGTAGGAGGATGCTTCCCCCTTTTCTTGGAACATATTTTTTTTTCTAGGGTTGAATATGTCCTCAAAGTAACCAATTGTGTCAGATTTAGGATTCAAGAGTTTATTAATATCTTTCTCAAGAATAGTATCTAATGATTGGCTTAGGCCTACTAACCTAGGCTTCCAGGAAGTATTATTAAAGGATTCCCCTTTTCTCGAGTGGTTTCTTTTGGAATTTTTGGAACTACTACTTTTTGATGTTGCCTGAGATTGATTCTTTGTGTTTGCTTTTGTATTCCTCGTTATATTCAAAATGAATGTTCACACACTTAATCTGCTAGTACTCCCCTTGGAAATACTATAACCAATAACCGGAGTCACCACCCAAATCTTTAGGAAAAATAGAATTCACCTTTTGACAATGATATTTGAGGATATATAAAATGCAAATACACAACATGTGATTTAATAAACTGGACTTTAAAGTATCAATATTATGGAATGTCGTTGTCAGACTAACCTTTCATGCATTCCATGATAAAATTCCCCAATAGAGTCACCATTTTCTATTGTTTCTTTTTCTTGGTGATGTGAAAATATTCCTCAGAGGGTTTGCTCTATTTATCCCTGACACTGACCGAGCACAAAGTAGAACAACAAAAATAAGGTTTTGAAACCTCCTACACTTTGAGCTCCACTACCTCGGGCGATATTACCCTTTAAAACTTAGAATAATGAAATCACTAAATTATTCTAGTTTGTTATGGATGGAATTACAGGAACTGGTCATTGTAACTTTTACTAAAACAAACCAGACTGAAAGTAAAGATTGATTTTAATAATGATAGTCATTTGATTAAATGAAAAATAGACCAGTGCTCAATCCTAGGGCATGGAGTCATTTATGAATAGTTTTAACCAGCATGATTAAGGATAAAGCTTAAGGCAATTACAGCATCTGAAACAAACATAGATATACCTTGTACATCTATCTAAGTACACTTAATCAAATTAATCCATCAAATTCATTTTATACCCTAAATTTTATTGAAGTATCTCTAAGTTATTTTTATATTCTCTCCTTGAAAGAACCCTAGAAGTATTTCATAATTTGCCTGACAGATATATAAATTGAAACATTCCTAGAACATTCAATTTAGACAAAATTCAAAATGCTAAAATGAAGACAGAAAACCCATTAAATGCTTCAGAAACTGTGAGCTGGATTTTATTCAAAAGTCATAATCACTTGCTACATTCAACAGATATTTCTCCAAAAGACCTAATATATTGGTTCTCAAAACCAAGCTTTACAATTATCTTGGTATCCTCTCAAAAATGAAATGGCCATCTTTTTCCTAGTAGTCTTGGAATCCTTATATAGCATAAGGATGCAACAAGCTACCGACATACTGGGAAGGTTTACAAAAAATTTTGCAACAACTTTGCAACAAACTAGAAATACAATTTTGCAACTGAATACGGGTGGCAGCTTATTTGTAAAGCCTGAACAAGGATTTTTTTTGTGGTTTAACGATATCTCTTTCATCCTTTTAGCTTCTCCTCCCACCTATTTACTTCTTTGACGATGGGCCAATCAAAAGTCTTCTCTTCTTCTAGCTTAGCAACAACTTCCACCCACCTGGCATCCATGGCAGTTCTGGCCTCAGACACAAATTTGGCCATATCTCTTTCAACTTTGAAAAAGCTATCGATCAGTTCATTGCAATAATCTACATTCGTGTCCTTTTCCAAATGTTGCTTTATATCTTGATTTCCAAGTATGGCATCAAAACCAGATTCCCAATCTGATTGTGCTTTCAACACCCCTGTTTCCTCATAAATCTTTGGGATCAATGGTGGACATTGATCACCAAACAATTGCAACTTATTGTTTATCAAATCAGATTTGCCATTAAAAAAGGCAAAAGTATCATTTAACTTATTTACCATATCAATGGTGTCTGTTACTTTATCTGGGAAATCATCACTGTACAACATAGTTGTTTTGAGTTTATCTAAAACTCTCTCCTTCCCTGACCAAAGTTTGAAGGTGGGCTCTAGGAAAACCATAGCTTCCGTAGCTATCTTTGAGGCTTCTTGTAAGGATCCATATAATGTATATACTACATCAATTTTTTGCTTCAATGCTTCAATTCTATGCTGCAATATGAGTAACATGATAGACATAGCACTCATGCCCTGTTCCTGTGATACATCCTTTGACTATGTTTCTGCCAATACAGAGTCTTCCTTCACTCCTTTGACAACATCTGTCATAACCTTGGCTGCCTCTTCAAGGATTGGAGTTTTCTACCTTTTACTTTCTTTTAATTTGGCAATCTCTTCTTCTAGTGTGTGGTTCTTGACCACCACTTCCTCATGTTTCTTTGCCAATGTCATCATTCAGCTAAAAGTTGTCTCATACCTCTTTGATAGGTCATCAACTTTTTCCAAATTCATAAATGAAACCTATGTCATTAACTAAGCTATCTCAGTATCTGAAGTATTTTGCAGATTCCATATCATCTTGTCAGCTCTTTTTTCCTCTCTGATGGTCATGACCAAGGGTTTCTATGTGGCCAGGGCTAATGACCTTATTGCTAGGGTTTTGGATTTTGGGTCAAAACCTGATCCTTTTAAGACTTAATCCATTTCAAATTTTGTTTTGAGCAAAGGTTCTTCTTGCCTCATAATTTCATCAATAATAAAGGTGGACTGTAAGTCCCAAACAGGCATCAGCATCACACCACTATTCTGTACCAGCAATCTGGCTTGTTCCATAGTAATTTGTTTAGTCTCAGGGTCATAATCTTGAAGTGTTTGTACAATTTGCTCATTTTTATCTTTACTTTCCTCTTCTATTGTTATCTCTTGTCTCAAGTTTTTCTGTTTTAACTTAACCAAGAAAGATTTGAACTCTTGAGATCTTATGAACTCATCATTCTTCATGAATTCATTTTCCATCATGACCCTCTCATCATCTTTTTCAAAAAAAACCATTTCATTGTCTCCTTGACCCTTAGCTTCTGGCTCCTTTTGTAGTTGCCTTCTCAATTTCCTAAAGTATTTACGATGCTCAGAGATCATGGCTCTCACCATGCCTTTTCTATCTTGTACCATTTTATTCTCTGTCTTCTATTTCTTCCTTGGTGGCTCTTTAGCTAAAGTGGCCTCTTCACCTACTTCTTCTTCTTCATGTTGTTCTTCTCTTTGTTCTTCTTCTTCTTGATGTTCCTCTTCTTGCGGTTCCTCTTGGTGGTCTTTATCATGTAAGGCAATTTGAATAGGGGATCCTTTGGATAGTGCATCTTCAGCACTGAATTGAGGTACTTGTAACATCAAAGTTTCAAAGGATTTTAGCATCTGCTCTATCCTCTGGAAATATGGTAGATCAGGGAAAAACCAGAGAATGAGTTATTTGATTCCTTCCATTCGGATTCTACACTTAGGAGGTCATTCCACTTCCTTCTCCTATCCTGAACTTCTTGTCTATTCAATTTATTCCTCACAACATCTTCATCATCCAATGGCTCATGGTCTCTAATCTTTTGCCAAGGAGTCATCCTTTTTAGCGCTATTTGTACAAAATTCTCAGGGTCAGAGAATCTGGTGATTGCAGTAGACATTCTGTATTACTTTAAGAAATCATTTATTGCATTAAACATTTTCTTCCCAATAGAGAAATCAAAACCCACCCATAATCTGGGGATAAAGGTTCCCTTCTTGTGCCCCTCTAGAAATTCTTTATCTAACCAAGTAATTTTCCAGACAAATTCTAAGAAAGCAATTCTAGGAGGAACAAATCTAGGAAGAATGTGAGGAGGCTGAGTGCAACCATATACTCTGATGATAGTTATGTAATTGAAGAAGAAGAAATCAGCCCAATTGTGGGAGATGGGCCAATTAGGGACATACTCCAATGGTCTCAAAAATTTTCTAACCTCATACGGAATTCTATGCCTACCTATTCCCAACAGATCAAAAATTGGATCCACAATCCAGTTGTAAAACCATACAAATGACAAATTGACAGACGCACTATCCCACACTTGAGTCCATCTTGGGATTGGTCCCTCCACACCATATTCTGATACAAATAGCTCAAGCTCTTTCTCCATTGATGCTCTGTTATAATATAAAATCATGTACATTAGATCAGAGTAATGTTTGAAAGTGGGTGTTGGGTTATCTGACTGTATTTCTAACAATTCAGCATGGATAGCATCAACTATGTAGCCAACATAATCATAATTAGTGTTGACTTATGGGTGTTGGATGTTCATTGCCATCATAAGTATCTCCTGAGATACTATAGAATCTCCATCAAGGCCTAGAACCCTACTCAAACCATAGACAATGCATTTTACATAATGATGAAACAGAGATAAGTCAAGAGGTGGCTTGAAATTGTCTGGAATCTTCACCAAGTGCCTATCTACTCTGGGCATAAACTTAGGCATTTCATACTTCTTGATCAAATGCTCTCTCTTGACGTAATCAGCTTTAATCTTTTTCAAATCAATATTAGTGCATAATGCACCAGTGATTCCAAATACCTCAGCCACTGACCTTCTATCTATGGAGACTAGGGTTTCCTTATTCTTTTTCCTAATTACCCTAGCTACTGGGAAATAATTTTTTGCTAACTCCCTTATAATACCAATGTCAACATAGATGTCAGGCACAATCAATTTAGCAATATTCAAATCCCATAGATTGCAAATTGAGACTGGCTTGACCCTATTATTCTAAAAATAATGAAATAAAGTACTACCAGAGTAGTCTAGGGTTACCAGATTTTTGCATTGAGACCATTTATCGCTCCATTCTTCCCAATTTACGTTGTTTGTATTCAGAGTTCCAGGCATTAATTTGGCAAATTCTTCTGTATATTTCTTCAGTGTGACTTCCTTCTTCTTTCCAGACCCTTTTGAGGTAGTAGGAACAATATCTTGACTCATCCTTCTTCTTTGAATTTTACTGTCTCAAATTCAAATCTCCAAACCAATAAGCTTCTTACTCTTCGCAGAAAAACTCAGAATGCAAAAGTGAGAGCTGTATAGAATCAAACTCAATCATTTACACTTATATGCATTAAGGACCGTGTCTTGTCCACTTGATTGCCAAATTCCTGCACTTGCACTATCATGAAGATTTCATTCTATCATTAATGCTACCATCAACTTGCACTATTTGATCCTAGCTGGAAGAGAGTGTACACTTTTCTCCCCTCTGGCACTCGTCAGCCTGAAACTAGCCAATACACTGCACTTTATTTACTTTTGGAAAGGTTCTTGCGAGTGAGTGACGCACCCCTTTTATTTAACCAGTCACATACTCGCCATCTATCCTTACCATGCCTTTCACCTTCTGTGAGTGATCAATGACCTAATCTATACTTCATCATTTGACAGCCGCATACTTGCTATCTTTCTACATTTTGCTTTTGGGTTCATGCGAGCTAGAGATATTACCTTTACTTCAACCTGTCGCACCCTCGCTAGTCAATATTTCACATCACCTAAATCTTGGCGACTAAGCGAGTATGCACCTTATCTTTTAGTTATTCCATATTCACACACTCACTGGCTGTCAAAATATAACTTTTGGATCTAAGCGAGTGAGCGACATTCATTCTTTACCATATACTTTATCTGGTTGCTCACTTGTGCTACAGAATACTCTAGCTTTCATTCACTTAGCGAGTGAGCGATGGCTTCTATTCTTTGCTCAGTTGTGAACTCACGAGCCTAAAAACTTAACTTTATTATGGACTGCAAGTGCGCGACTATCAACCTTCTTCTCTAGTCACACAATCACTAACCCTTTTCCTTTCATCTTTTTTGATGGGTGAGTGAGCGATATCTTTCTTCTTTTAATTCATTGCACACTCACGAGTTCATTTTTTATCACCTTAAAGCATCAGGAAGTGAGCGAGGTGATGAATGGTCCCACAGTTGCTCAGTCACATCTCTTTTAAGAACTTTGAAGAATGCCTCTGCGACTGAGTGGTGAACCTTCAAATTGGTACTTCATTCATTTACCGCATACTCACACTACAAAATACAAGTGAGTTAGAACCTAAGTGAGTGGGCGACCTCTGGAACATGACTTCGTCATGCAGTCACTGACTTGTAAGACAAACATAAAACCTGATGTGGCTATGCGACTGCTTTATTTTTTTAACAAGGCTCACTCGGTCGTGAAGCATGATATGGACAACATAACTTTAAAGTGACCGTGCAACATACAAAATTTTAACCCATTGCTGACTCGCTAGTCCAAAATTTTATAAAGTTAACTCTCAGCGAGTGAGCGAAAAACTTAATCATTCTTAACCTGCTCAATCACTAACCTACAACCTGACTTTCACAAGACATCGTGATTGTGTGATTTATACTTTAAAACACTCAGCCTGCCCACTCGCACAGCTTAGAGACATGTTTAAACTACTGATGCGATAAAGTGACAACACTTAAACAGAACTAAAAAAAAGATTTTTGACCTCTTTTTCCGCAAGAACGCACAAGATTTTAAACCAAGAAAGCCCAGGAAAATCAAAGCTAAGAAATTTCTTAGTGCAGTCCTAACACCTTTCTTGAACTATTTCTCATTTTTTTCTTTAACTATTCTTTGGTTTGCACTTTATCATGCTTGTCAAGTTCCACTGTCAGGTTCCTCTTTATCCTTTTCACTTTCCATTTTTGGTTTACACACAAAATTGGGTCATTGGTTTTCTTTGTACTTAGCAGTTTTCAGTGATCTCTTATATCTTTATTTAAGGTTTTCTCTTTGTCCTATCTTTCGGTGTATGTTTACCAAAGATCTTCTTTGTATACTAATGGAAAAATAATGTCATCAATCAATTCCTTGCATTACCAACCATATGTGCTATTCTCATCTTATGCAAGTTATATCAATTCATAAAATTAATTTTCATGTAAACATACATAGAAACATTCATGAAATGTAATGACACATGACACAAGATTTGGTAACGCAGAAAACCCCTGTTAGAAGGTAAAAACTATGGTGGGGATGAAACCCACAAAACTTCACTATCTACAGAATGTAAGGGGTCGGTTAATGCTTATAAGTTTGATCACTTTTGATGATCTTACCCTATTAGGAGTAACATGTTTAGATTGGTTAAGGTCTACTATGTTGAGAGCTTTAGCAACACTGTTTAGTGTGCACTCAGTTAAGAGGTTTACAAAGGATTGTTAAATTCACCTTCTCAAAGGATTTCTTCTATTTACTACACTGTTAGAATGTAGTCAAAAATACTTATTGACCTGAGTATATGCAATATAGAATTTTTGATTACAGATCCATTAAATTTCACATGTATATTTATCACTTATAGTGATTGATCAATACCTTTGTTCTGCTCGGTAGCCTTGAATCTGGTTCTTGATAACCTATTATATGTTTTGTTGTCCTTCTACATAAAATTTATCTTTAATCCATAGAAGTGCTCCTTGGCTACAATCATCATCACATCCTATTCTGATTGATTACACATCTATTTATAGAATTAATTTTACGTAAATGAGCTTCATGCTTTTCAATGTTAACTCTATGATCAAAAGTTTACAACTTGACCTTGATCTCCTAGTTTGCATTTTTACAATCAATTAGACTGATTAAAACAATTACAATTACATTGTTTCTCCCTAAAGAAATGGATTTAAAGATAAGCTTTAATCTATGTGTTTTATCTGACGTGTAAGTCAGATCCACATTTCTTAGATTAAAATTATCTCTCTCGGTAGACTAGTGCTCAAGTAAACTTTCCTCTTGGGTTGCTCTATATATTGTTTGTTGGGTTCCTCTTTTGTCTACTTGTCGAGTTCCTCTATCACGTTATTCTATTGGGTTCCACTTCAACATTTTTGTGTTGCACTTGTAAACTGTGTTGTTGATTTACATTGTAACCTTCTCTGTTGGGTTACACTATAAACTTTGTTGTCGAGATCCCTTGTGAAGTTGTCTATTGATTTTCAATAAAACATGTCTTTCAGTGATCATGTATTGATGGTTCAAAAATATTTTCCCTTGTATACTAATGGAAAAATATGTCATTGATCTCCCCCTTTGACATTAGTATCAAAAATTGATATGTGAAAAACTAAAATGTTTAGTATATACACCATGTGTTCACCTTGTCAGTATGACTCCCCCTATGTGCATGTCGATATAGTATATGTATATGAATATATACTTGCCTTTATACTGTACTATTTTCCCCTTTTCATTATTTCCCCCTTATACCTTATCAACTCTCTTTGTCACATATTTATTTCCCCCTTTTTTTGATAATAAGGACAAAGATGTAAATACTTACAACTTGTCAAAAATGTGGGAATGGGAGTTCTCCATGACTTCCATCATTTTCTCCCACTTTTCCTCAAGGTTTTCTAGGGCCATGTGCTCCAATGTAATCTTTTCATGCATATCATAGATACTGTCAGTGATATACATCTCTAGGGTGGCAATCAATTGTCTTGCAGAAATCATATGTTGTTGTAGTAAATTGAGATTAGGTAGGAGTAGAGCCTGAAGCTCAGTTACCTCATCTCTGAACTTTGATTCTGCCTCAAAAATCTCAAGTCTCAACCTTTTAGCTTCCTTAATATTTTCATAATGCAACTTGTTTGCATTGTCAGTGGTTGTAAGACCTTGTGCACTAGCATTTAGATCTGCATCTATTTGTGCAATCTTTTCACTATTCTCCTTACTGAATTGCTCTAATGTGCATAAATTTTGAACTAAGGTTATAGCTTCATAAATGATTGGTTCCAATTCATTTATTAGTTCAGATAGCTTAACCTTGTTCTTGGCCACTTCTTGGCTAATTTTCTCTATTAATTTGTATTGGTATTTTTGTGATGGCTTCGGTAGGAATGGCTAATTTATCAATGATAGAAGCATTTTAATCAATGTATGTATCAGGTACAATCTACTGAAGTACCTCCTTGGACATCTCTAGTACCTGTGTATCCTTTGTCTCCTTTTTAAGCTTATCTTGGATAGCTTTTCTTTTACAAAGTTTTGCATACTCTGTAAGTGATTCTGGATCCAATGTCCTTGGATCACAGCCTAGTATTTCAATGATTTCATCCAGTGTGACTAGATTCTTATTCTTCTTCTTCTTCTTCTTCTTTGAAAGTGTAGTGGAGGAACACATATATAGTACCATAGCAAGTTGTAGACACCCTAAATTGTCCTTTTTCATTTCTATATTAATTTAATTAATATTGCCTATAAAAATATAGTTAATTCTTATAGATTAACTATATTTGTTATATTCAACTATTTATTTAATTTTATTAA
>MU227726.1:1111924-1139756 GCA_018584345.1 Thuja plicata
AAGGATTTAAAGCAATATCTATCCTACTTGAAGATGGACTTGTGATCTCAAGAAAAATGGGATATCGCTAAGGGATTTAAATTACTTGAGACGGACTGATGGTCTACAAGCAATATTGTGTTTGTTTAAGGATGAAGGTCAACAGTGCTCTGATTAAGGTCTTTCAACGTAAGGATTTGATTTGATTTTATTTTGATCTAATGCTCCAAAGGAAGGATGATGATGATGATGAAGAAAGTGGAAGAATGATCCAGAAGTCAGGTATTTCCTAATTGTATTGTTCAAGAGTGATAAAAGATCTATTGAGTGAGAACTTGGCCATGAACTTGCAAATGGTATTGTTGTAAATGATTTTATCAAGCTTCTCACGATGTTCGATACCTTGTTTGACAGATGTTGCAATGTGTTGAAATTCCTTGGATTTACGGGTGGTTTCCTTTTGCTCTCTAAGGACTGAAGATTTAGGAAGTTTGGCCTTCTTGTGCTTCTTAAAACTGGTCATGTCATGGAAAAATCAATTTTGGCCAAATGGATGAATAATTTAGGACAAATGGTTTCAAGGCCCAGCAGATGGTCAAAATTTTCAATGGAAAGAACTGGTTTTTAGCATAAGCAAACCAGAAAATAACACACACATCTCAAAACAATCCAACAAGGGACAAAGCAACCTTGAGGGATACAATCACTTGTGACATTGGGTGATTTCTTTCTAGCTTTCCAATATTTCGATTGTGTATGTTCAAGTGATTCTTTCAAACCACTTATGTTTTCACAGGGTCTTAGCACATCAAAAGATAGTTCAAGCAGTAACTACCTAAGGAATTTGTCTTCGCATCAAATATTATAGGCCCATTTCTTGGTAGTCCTTCAACTCACACAGCATGTCACCCCCGGAAGGGCGCCCGTGTTTTTTCCTTTTGCCAGGTATTGTCGCCGTGCTACGAAGATCTCTTTCACAACACAATACCCTGGGACACGTATGATGAGAATCTTGGGGGGAGATTCTTCCCTCCCCTTGCACTATAATAAGTCACCGTTTGGAGGTGAACTGGGTAGGCTACTACTTTATGGTTGCTAGTAAGATTTTGTGGCATCCCCACAATCGATTTGTACGGCGTGAGACACTTAAGTCTCTAGTTCAACCATGCCAGTATGCTGAGGGATATTCACTCAATATGGACTACCATTGAACATGACCCACCCGAGCTTGCAGAGATAAAGCGGACATTTGGGTCGCACCTTGTTTCTATACCGGCCGAAGAGATTACCGATTTGAGGTCATCCTCTAAAGGGGAAGCGCTCCCTCTAAACAGACCTCTCTAGAGGCTTGATTAAGCTAAGCTTTCTCTTCACCCAAGATCCATGAAGGTGAGAGGAGAGGATACAGCTATAGTTTAATCAAAGCATCACTTAAATTAAAGGGATTTAATCTATGACAAATAGCTCGAAAAGAAGTGTTGAAAAACACTTCTTCAAACACACCAAAAAGAGTTCATTCCAAATTGAACCTAATTAGAGTAACTATATGTTTTCTACCTAAGAAAAAGATATAATAGTGTGATTAACCATTAAAGTTCAATTTATTTTCCACTCAGCAAACAAAAATCTTGTAAAGTGTGTTCTTTTGCCTTATGTCATTCAAGATTGTGTGATGTTCATTCCCTTATGCATTCAAGATTGATGTGAGGTTCATTTTATTCATCATACATTCCAAAACAATTTTTTAACCATACAAGTTCATTAATATCTTCTAGAAACACAAATAATAGGACCTGCATGCACTTGTTAGTAGTTTGGAGAATAAAAATGTTTTAAAAAACACAAGTTTTGGTATCAGGCGGAAACGCCAATTCCTGTGTCATAGATGCTGGTTCATGAACCAGCGTTTTTGCAGACGCTGATTTACCTGCAATGCACTGTTTAGTAGTTTTGGAGTATAAAAATGTGTTAAAAAACACAAGTTTTGGTATCAGGCAGAAACGCCAATTCCTGTATCGAAGATGCTGATTCCTGAACCAGCATTTTCGTAGACGCTGATTTGCCTGCAAACACAAAACATGACACAATAAGTTATTTTGGCCTTTTTAGTGAGCTTCTAAACTTTCCCAAAAACCTATTTTGAAACAAATTGACCCTTAAAAACTATTTTTTTTCTTTATTTTATCAAGAAATAGTGTTCCTAATGAAATTTTGCCATTATATCTGCTTGTAAAATTGATTTCTGCTAAAAAATAGAATGTTGAAATGTAGAAAAATAGTAGGAAACACAGATAAACTCTATAAATGAAAGATGGGGTCAGGAAAAATTCAAAATATAAGTAACAGGCAGAGACGCCAATTCAGATCATAGACGGCATTTCACGAAAATGCCGAACGACTATTCAGGTTAAACCGACATTTACGAAAACACCTATGTGTGTCTCAAAGACGCTGATTCATGTTCTAAATGACTTTGGACAAGAAACAAAGAATTTTAGGGACGTGTCCATCCCATCGGGTGTGCCAAAATGTATGTGATGAAACCTAACCTGTTGGGAGCACACTCAGACATGCAAACGTTAGAGATAAACATCAAATAACCATATTACACATATCTAAAGCATACTACAAAAATAACAAGTGATTTCATCACAACCTTCGATGAGCTAAACAAGGGCACCCAAGACCTTGTTGATTTGCTCTTAGAGAATTGTGGGTGTGCTCTCCCAACACAATATCAAATCCCACTATTGAACTTTGGATGTAAACTAAAATGCAAAATAATGAGGCAATGAAAGGCTCAAGAACAAGCATGAGGAATCTTGTCTCAAGCTATTCATTTGAATGAAATGAGAATGAAGATACACACTATGTTGATATGCTATACAAGATCAAATGATTGATTGAGATGAATGAAGAGCTCAAAGAACAAGTATTGAAAACTTGTCTCAAGCCTTCATCATGAATGCAAATGCAAGACTAATGCTAAGATGAAGATTAAATAAACTACACTAAGATGATATGCATAAGACAATAGAAATAAGTTCATTTGCCATTATCCTAACATGTGATATCTAGATTATGAACTAAAACATGAAAGCATGAAAATGAACTAAGAACTCTAGAACTATTTTAGCATGATAACAATGCATAAATGAGAGATGGTTTGCTCTTGGAGAGAGCCTCTATTTATAGAGTTTTGGAGGGAAGGGAAGGACTTGGATGAGGTGGATCATATGTGGCATCCACATAGATGCCACATAGAGGACACAAGGGCAAGAGGACAAGCCATGCAAAATTCAACTCTAGCCTTTAAGGTTTGAGAGGCTCAAGGTTTGCTCACACATGTGTGAGCAACACTTGGGGAATGGAGTGGGGGAAAAAAGAGTGGTTTCCTTAAAGGAAGTTGGTGGCTTCCTTTTTGAAGAGTTGCTCACACATGTGGGAGCATTCCATTAGTGCTAAAAAGAGTAGAAATCACACTTTAAGTGTGATTAGTGTGTGTTTAAGTGAGGAAGTAGGTTTATTAAGAGGAATAGGTAGGGTAGGGTAGGAATAGGGTAATTTTCTAGGTAGGATTAATAGGTCTTATTAATTTAATCCAAATTAATTTAAATTAATTGTGGTTTAGAAGAATATTAGAAATGTGGGGAAATAAATAAATTTAAAATTTATTTAAAAGGGGATTTATGCAGGGATAATGTATTAGATAAGATTTAATACATTAAAAGGGATAGTATTTAAATTATATTCAAATACTTAGGAGAATGAATCATAATTAATTAAATAGATTTAATTAAATAGATAGAAGAATATAACAAATATAATTAATTTAACTATACTGTTATGGGAATATTAATTAAATTAATATAAGGATGATTTTGGACATCTACATAATGTATGTATGCCCTAACATCCTTGATAAGCAAAACCCTAAGTGGTATGCTTGAGATTTCTCTAGCGTCGTCAGGTTCTAAAGCAACCTCTAAAAAAAACTTGTATTTAGGTTCTTCACAAGTGGAATTCTTGATCAGATTAACTTTTTTCTCCTTGGTGCTCTTGATCTTGGTTATACAGGATGTGGTTGTCATGATTTTTTGAATTTAGGGATTTTCCCATAAAACAAACTGTGAACTCGGTGATTCTAGTTACTCACTTATTCTGTTGTAGCTGTTGAAGATTGGAATCTGTCATAGTAGTTGAACCACCTCACAATAGGTTCTTAGTAATCATGCCCAAAGCCTCTCTTAGGAATAGTTTTTTCAATCTAAGGATTACTTCTCCCACCATGAGGTTCATTTAGTTTGTCAACCTAGGGACGTATACTTGAAATGGTACGACACTGTATGTGCACTAAGTTCCTTAAAGAGTCACTCTACCTATGCTGCAAGAAAGTAAAATACATGAAAGGAATCTATACTAGAGCTCTAGGAGAGGAAACACACCTATTCCTTATTGAAATGAATGCTACAAATTGCAAACTCTACTTAAGCCTACTCTTTCAACCTAGAGAATCCACTATAACTATCCTTGTAGGTGCTACAGGAACATTCACAAAGTACAATGCTGCAGGAAGAAACTGTAATCTTCTATCTAGAATGATGGAAACGTATAAATTAAATATATTCTACTCTACTCTAATCCACCTACCAAGTGGGCCCCCTGGTCGACTTCTGTGAATTTATTAACATAGAAGATAAACCAAAAGTCACTTCATTATATTTCAAGAATTGATTACATGAGAATGGTACGTAAAACTAAAAATGAACTTGCTGTGCAAGATACAATAGAACACCATATTCCAAAATTTCCAAACTTACAAAATAATATTCTCCTTCCTATAAATAGAGGATTGACTACTTTATTCTAAAATAGAAAATGAACCATCTAACTAAAACTACGCCAGAGAGAAAAAATAGGAAACGCAATAGCCCACGACATATGCAATGAAGTTTGGACAACCAAGTCAACATGGTGGAAGTGCAGAGGGAATATAACAGTGCTACATTCACACATTTCTGAAATATTGGCTCCTCATTTGTAGTAGTCATGTCTTTTGATGCCATGATGGTTATCTGTTCACAGCTGTTCTTTAACGTCCTCATTGAATGTTGTCGACCACTCCCAAGCGGCTCCTACTTCCTGGCAGGTTAGTTATCATTCAAAGATATTCATACAAGTAGCTTAATAAAATTGATCTAGATATTAGAACACACATTATGATTATTATATGAAATACTACAACATATATATAATATTGGCACAATATGACATATCTATTCTACCCATAGGTTTAATGGTTCTGTCTGTACTTTGACATAAGTTCAACTGGTTATAAGTCCATGAATATTCTAGTAATACTTAAAAATAGAGAATAAGATTAATATAATAGAGATAGTAAATGGTCTCGTCATCTGCCCCCTAGTAAGCTTAATGCTTGTCCTCAAGCAGTACATCTTTTGGTAGTTACTCTGAAATCTCCAACCTTTGTCCTTCCTCACCTCTGGCTCTTGAAATTGTAATAGAACCCCCTTGTCTTCTCCCAGACATCCACTTTGTGATCCTCCTACAGTTGGTCAAGTATGTCAGTATTGATGTCATACATGGGCCAAAGGAGTATTGGTTGCTACATGGTGAGTGGACACCGGAGTTCCTGTCTAATTTTCATTCCCAGTTGCATGTATTTTGGTGCTCTTTGAATAGCTACTTGGAGGTTGATAGGACTATGTGGTTCTAATTTCTTCAATGCCTCTAATAACCTACCCCATCTGCTTCTAACACCATCTAGGGCTCTCTCAAAGAAAAAGTAAGACAAACCATCATACTTTGCATAGACCTCTATTCGAATCCCAAAAATTTTATCCCTGGTTTCCTCAATTTTTCCATAGGTCAAATTGAGCCAATCTCTAAGGAGTATATCTGGCTTGCTTCTTTCTTCCCTTAATGGCAATGGCTATTTTTTCTCCTGTTCCCTATAATTTTCTAGTTGTCTGTCATAGTTGGCTTCATTGTGCATCAAGAACATTAATTCCCTTAGGTGTACATCCCCTATATAAAGTAGAGGGTTCCAATCAGTCTCTACTAGAATGATGAAGATATGTATGTACAATTCACAAAGTAAATTTTGCTACCATGAGGGAAGGTTCTAGTATAGGCCATAAAATTTTTGGGCTAACTTGAACTCAGAGTCTATATCTTTTATGGTCATCATTATTTGGAAAAAGAGGAACTGTTCTTTCAAATAGATGGTATAAACCCTAGGGGGTGGCCTGCATGCAATTATTTGATCAGTCAACTTGAGGGCATGATCCATCTTTTGTTTCTATTTTTCCAATTTCCTTTTCAATTCTGCAATATCCTCCCCTTGCTCTGTTATTAGTTTGTTCATTTACATTTTCTCTTCTCCCCATAAAGTTGTTGTTAAAATGTACATATTATGTAATCCAAAGAGAAGCGTCTGCAAGGTGATTGGGCCATAATCTTCTTCCTGGTTACTTTTCCTCCTCTTTTCCTTCCATGTCTACTCTAAGAAACTTATTAACCAGGTTCTGTTGTAAGGAAATAAGGTAGTTTCTGTGTAGGTTGACTGATGGGTTATTGAGACACTCTCTACGTTACTGTCTGGGATATCATGATGGATTTCCTGGGGACTACTTTGGTAGACATCAGGTTCAGTGTCATAAGTTTCTGTTGAATGTGGAGGAAATTCTAGAATTGCAAACTAATTTGGGGAGTCGTCTGGAATAATTTGTACATTGGGTTGTTCATCAAATTGAAAAGGAGAAGCAGGTTGGCTTTCTGAGGATACTCTAGGGAGCTATCCTATCATTCTAGGTCTTCTTCACATAGGGGTTTCTTCAATCTCTATAGTCTTTTTCTTAATAGCCTTCTTCAGCTTCTCTGTTGCAGGAGTAGCTACTGCAGGAACAGACTTCATTTTCTTCCCCTTTGAAGCAGTAGGGGTTTGTGGCTTGGCTGCAGGAATGGAAGTTTCTCCCCCTAATTTCTATTTTCCTTTGGTACAGGAAGAAGTGGGTAAATTTCTCTCATGAGTAGGTAAAGGCATAGTTTGTTGCAGATTTTCAATTTCTACCCCCTGGGTATCTTTCTCAATGGCTGGGTCAATTGGTATTGCATCATCATGACAAGATTGCATATTATGGTTAACCTATGGTTGTAGGGTTTTATGCTGGAAAAATTCTAACCATACCATGGGAGAAGCATCCCTAAGAGATCTTTCTATTAACAATTTAATTAGGGCATGGTGGGTGATAGAATTGACATTTCCTTTTTGGGTCTCCTCAGCACTGATGCATAGCATATTGTACAAGAAATTGGGGAGATTTATTGGAAGATTATGCCTTACATAACTCAATAATTTAAAATGATGTGCGTGAAAATTGGAAGATCTCCCTTCACATGTAAAATACTTGATAATATGCGTAGCCAACTCATTATACGGCGGAGGGATAGACATTCTTTTGCACCCTTGTTTTGTAATCTCTAGAGGAGGGTCACCTAGTAGGGTAAAATAGGCCCTAGCTGATCTGGCATCATGAACATTAGGGTAGTACTCTCCAACCACTGGTAATCCAGTAAATTCTACTATCTACTCCTCTATGGTGACCACTGTCAATCCCCATACAATTTCTTGCCCTTCTTCAAACGTACTTGCAATTTCAGTTGCTGAGTCTTAATCAAATTTTGTTAACTTTAAGAAATACCCTAACCAACCACATGCATTAAACCTTCTTACTACTTCAACATCTAAAAGTAATACACCATATACTACTGGCTCATGTCTCTACAACTGGTATCCCATCTATGCTTCCAATTTTCAATCTATCTGCTCTGTAGTAGATAAATGCCTTATTCCTTTTTTAAATTTCAGACTACTCGGTTTTGGAAAACTATGGGCTTCCTTATGAATTCCTCTATTATCCTCAGCATGAACAATAGTGATTTATTTTAACCAGAGAAATTATAGTTCTTACTGTGGATTGCCACATAATTTAATTATAAGTCACATCAGGTCTGACAATCAGAGATAATTTGTGAATAAAGGTACGACTATTGTGCGATATAGCAATGGGACTTTAATGAGACAAAGGCAAAGTATAGATTTGAGGTGACGTTAAATATTTTAGGAGTAAATAGAAATGATATTTTAATAATTAATACACTTCCCCCCTATGAAACATTGACAAGTGTCCACACTTGGCATACTTGGCACGAGGAAAGGAACTAGCTTAATGCCTCAATGATACATTTATTGCAGTACTAGATATAATTATTGAAAACTATGCGCTAAAAATGGAAAAACTTTGAAAATATTATACCTATCATTCTATCTTTGCATGTGCCAGAAAAATGTGGTGAACATGGAACGAAAGTGGCGGTGGCTTGCATTAGTGTACTTGGCTCTTATTAAAAGCAATTAAAGGAAAATTTTGATGACGTGGAAGGTGGGTGGGTGGAAGATAAAGAAATGAGATGAGTTGGAAAGAAGAAGTAGAAAGTGAATGGAGGAATGAACTTCATGAAAACACAAAGTTTTTATTATGGACATGATCGATGGAATTCTATTGAAGAGCTGCAGGAAGAAGGTTTTCACCCTCTGCTGCAAGAAGTATTACCTATTGCTCGTTTAAAATTTGTTGTCAGAATTGTTTCAGGAAGTATTCTTTTGTTTGAGGTTGGTGATACAACTTTAGCCGATGTCCATTGACTAATAGCTTGAAGTTAACTGCATCAATTATTGTCAACTAGATAGCACCATTGTTCAAGACATGGTTTATTTCATATGGCCCCAGCCATCTTGTCTGTAGCTTGCCTGGTATTTCCTTGAATCTTGAATCATATAGTAATGCCCAATCGCCAACTTGAAACTATTTGTTCTTAATATGTGAGTCATGCCACTTCTTCCTTTGCTTCTAGACTATTTTAGTGCACTCCAGGGAAGTTTTGTGCATTTTATCCAAGAAATTGAGATGTAGCAATCACTCTTTCTATGTTGTAGGAAGATTAATATTTAACTCTAATGTTGTCCACAAAGTTTTGTGTTCAAATTCAATGGGTAGCATGGCTACTTTTCCATATAAAAACTCAAATGGAGTAAACCCTATAGTGGTTTTCCAGGTTGTTCTATATGCCCAGACGACTTCTGATAGTCTGTTGCTCCAGTCCCGACAATGCAAATGAACTATTTTTGTTAAGATGGCTTCTATTTCCCAATTTGTAACTTCAGCCTATCCATTGGCCTGAGGGTGATAAGGGCTTGAATTCTGATGTTTGATATTATATTCTTTCATGAGCTCTGTTATTAGATTGGAAGTGAATTGGGCACATTGGTTAGTTACAAGTTCTCTTCGTACTCCATATCTGGTGAAAATTTCATCATACAAAAATTTTGCTACCTTATGATCCTAGGCATGTTTCATGGCTTTTACTTCAAGCCATTTGGTCAAATAATCAATGCACACCAGGATGTAAGACTTCGCATTGGATGGAGGGTCTATTGGGCCAATGAATTCCATGCCCCATTTGTCAAATGGAGTTACCACCACCTATGGATTTAGGTGCATTTAATTTGATCTAGTTGGTCGGCCCATTCTCTAACATTTGTTACATTTCCTTGTGTAGCTTGTTGCATCCTTGTGAAGTGTAGGCCAGTAATATCCAGTTGTAAAAATATTTTGGGTTGTCCTTTTTGTTGCGAAGTGTCCTCCACATGGCTCATTATGACATGCATGGAGAATTTCATATGTCTCATCTTCTCGCACACATCTTCACATTACTTGATCAGGTCAAGTGTAAAATAGTATGTTATCAATCCAAGAGAAATTAAATCTTTTCTGGACAAGTAGTCTCATATCCTTGTAAGAAAAATGTGTTGGCATTTAGTTAGCTACAAGGTAATTAGCTATGTCAGCATACCATAGACTTTGGACAGAAATATGAAACAAATGCTCATCTAGAAATGCATCATCTATCAGAGTAGTATCTTCTTCAGTATGGTGAATTCTGGATAGATAATCAGCTACTACATTTTCCTTGCCAGGCTTGTCAATGATAGTAATGTCAAATTCTTACGAAAGAAGAAGCCATCTTGCTAACCTGCCTGTGATGGTAGATTTTTTCATGAGATATTTTATTGTTGCATGGTCAGTATGAACAAAAATAGGATAACCAATTATGTAATGACAAAATTTGTTCAGAGAATAAACTATTGCTAGTAATTCTTTCTCAATCATTGTATAGTTTAACTCTGGTCCATGGAGGCTCTTGCTAATGTAGTAAATTACAATCTCTAGGTTACTAGACTTTTGTCCTGGGACAACACCTATTGTGTAGTATGAAGCATCTGTATGAATGTGAAATGGAAAAGACCAGTTAGGGCCCCTAAGTATGGGTGTAGTTGTCAATAGTGACTCAAGCTACAGGAAGGATTCATCACATTCCTTGGTCCAATTAAATTTAGCCTCTTTGGTAAGCAAAGTGTACAGAGGAATAGCTATTTGACTAAAATTTAGATAAACTTCCTATAGTAGCCAGCATGTCCTAGGAAAGAACTAACATCCTTTTTCTTTGTAGGAAAAGGTAGTGTTAGAATTACCTCTATTTTCACAGGATCTACCTAGATTCTAGCTTTGGAGATAAAATGTCCCAACACTACGCCTTCTTGCTATTGGAAATATTGTTTGGAAAGATACAATGGAAACAATTATTGTCTTGTCATTGATGTCAAACCTTAACTGGTGAGACTATTGTTATCTATTTGAGTACCATATCTATTGATTGATGGAGGAGATTTAACAAGAAGACCAAGAAGAATGGTTGAGTTATGAGGAATTACAAAGGGTAGTTGGCACATTGGCAAAGTGATATGTTATTTATCTTTCACTGACATTTTACTAAGAATAGTTTATGCCGAGAGAGTTTTGTGTCACCCGAGCACCAGTGTGTGTCGAGCATATTTTCTTGTATGTGTCGAGCGTCACTAAATTTTCAAGGAACACAGTGCTGGCCGAGCAGAAGTATTTTGATGATTGATGAGATTTAAGATCTATGACTGAATTAGTTTATTTTATTTGGATATGTGAAGTTAATTAAAGATTGAGTTACATTATTTAATGCATGGGTAACCGCAATTAATGCATGGATTCAAGATTTAATTAAAGACTATTTTGGAGAAGTAAATGGCAATGTAACGATAGAAAGATCTGTTGGATCTGACCTAACCTAAGATCTACGATCTTGATTCAGTGGAAAAAGATGTATCTGACCTAGATGGAGAGGTATATGATAACCTCAAGGGGTTATTCATAGAGATAGTTGTGTATGCAGAGTATGCAAGAGGATTGCATGGTTAATTGACTGATTGGAAAGATCTAAGCAAAGAAGGCTGAGAAGAGAAGCAAAGAGAGATTGCTTGACTAATTCCCAAGCAGATCTGGAGTTTAAGATGAGAATGGAGGCCACTCAGTGAATTAGCATTAGAGATGAATTGGATTTGGATTTGCAAAGTAAGTTGTATGTATCAGATCAAACCTATTGATTACTTTCTAACCATTGTATCAGTTAAAATCCCTTAACCAAGTTGACCTAACAGT
The DNA here is from genome assembly GCA_018584345.1 of Thuja plicata. Classification (NCBI taxonomy): domain Eukaryota; kingdom Viridiplantae; phylum Streptophyta; class Pinopsida; order Cupressales; family Cupressaceae; genus Thuja; species Thuja plicata. Next base: position 1,123,516 of record MU227726.1, read on the forward strand.
CATTGTATAAATTGTTTGAGCAAGGTGACATTTAGATTGGAATGTTCTAAGTCCTCTAACAAGGCCACTCCTAACAGGGTGATTAAATCCTTTAACAAGGTCACATTTAGCAATGTGTTATGTAACCCTTAAGAGGGTTGGCTCTTAACAGGGCATCACTTTAGAAGAGTGAAAACTTGATAGCATGTTATTGGTAGTTTTTCCCAAATTGGGTTTCCACATTAAATACTGGTGTCAACTTGTGTGAATGTTTATATTTTGTTTTACTGTTAAGTTTCTGCAAGCTTATTTCATTTGAACAGTAAACTACATACTTATATTGTTGACTTATGCTACCACTACCGAGCAGATCTAAGTTGTTTAATTTGGTATAAAGATTCAATGGGCACATCTAGACCTATGGATAATTGATCCACCCCCCCTTCTATTATTCTAAATTCATTCTAACAATTGGTATCAGAGCTTTGGACTCTTGAAAAAAAGTTTGAAGGTACTTGGAGCAAAAGATCAAGATGTATGAAAGGGAGGTACCAAAGTTGAATAAGGACAACTTTCCAGCATGGAAAAGTTTGATGAAATTTCATTTGGCTGGTGTTGGTGATTTTGCTAAATGTCATGTTGATCAAGAATATGTAGCCCCTATAGGAGCTCTCAATGTTGCACAATTAAGAGAAAAGAAAGAACATAATCAAGCAATGTTGGAGATTGCATCATCCCTGAACTATCATGAGTTTGAAGATATAAAGAAAATGTCGGATGCCCTTGAAACCATCTATGGAGGTGACACAAATGTTCTAAGAGCCAAATCTGAAAGCTTGAGAGGTAATTTTGATGAAATGAAAATGCAAGAAGGAGAAAATATAGTTTCATATTATGGCAGGATAAAGGAAGTTGTAAATGCTATTAGAGGAGCTAAAGGAAACATTGATGGTAACACCATCATGAGAAAGGTACTGAGAATACTTCTTCCTATTTATGCTATTAGAGTATCTGCAATTCAAGAATTAAGATGTACTCCTAACAACAATTTGACTTTGGAAAGTTTGGTAGGTACACTTACTGCATTTGAGATGTCAAATTTTGATAACTAAACTCCACAAGCCATTTAATCTACATTCAAGTCCCAAATGGTCCTCAACAAATCAAACAAAGGAAAGAAATGTGTGGATAGTGACAGTGACACTTCTGATGATGATCTAGAAGAACTTGAGGCACTTATGGCAAGAAGACTATCAAGAGAAAAATGAAAATTCAAAGCTAAACTTCCTATTATTTGTTTTTCATGTAACAAAGTTGGTCATATTGCTGCAAGATGTCCTAATAAGAATGACAAAGATGAAAGAAGAGACAACAAGTATAATGATAGAAAGGATGAAAGAGACTTCAAGAAGTACAAGGATTACAAAAAAAAAGGTAAGAAGTCCTGCTATATAGCTGAAGAAGCTTCTGACAATGATTCTAACAAATCTAATGAAAAAAGATATAGAAGTTGTGTATGTTGCAATGAAAGATTATTCTGATGATGATGATGATGAGAAAACTATACTAATTTCTTATATGAGTAAAGGTGATCGTTGGATTATTGACAGTGGTTTTTCACATCACATGACCGGTGATAAAGATAAATTTGAAACCTTAGATCAGTGTAAAGGTGGTTATGTTAAATTTGGAAATGATACACCCTGTCATGTCAAAGGGAAAGGATCAATTCAATTGACTGGAAAAATTTGATGTGATGATGTATATTGGGTTGATGATCTTAAGTATAACTTATGGAGTGTTTCACAGCTGAATACTTCTAGTTACAGAGTTGAATTCCATCATAGGAAAGTAAAGATCTATGATGCCAATGGAGAATTAGTTGGAAGTGGTGAGTAGACAAAAGGTAACTTATTTTATTTGGATTTAACTGTTGAGACATGCTTGTTTTCACAATATAGTGATGTTTGGTTGTGGCATAAAAGGTTGTGTTATGTAAACTTTGATAACTTGGTAAGCATAAGCAAATTAAAAAAGGTTAGAGGGCTGCCTAAGTTAAAGAAACCTGAAAATGCAATGTGCAAGCAATTTCAATTGGGAAAGATGACTAAATCTAGTTTCAAAAGAAAAACTCATACTTCTAAGAATATTTTAGAATTGGTTAATACTTACCTTTGTGGACCTATTGGTGAGAAATTTTTTTGATTAAGGTAACAACAGGTTTTTAAGGGGCCCCAAAACCCTTTACAAAGCACCAAAAGATAGAGAACAAAGGACAAGGAGACAACAAACTGTCACAAGAGACAGAAAAACCAAAAAGGGCTAAACCCCATATTTAACATAAAATTACATTACAACACAAAAACTCAAAACATATAATAACAAAAAGCTTCCAACAGATGGATAGCAAAAAACTTCCAACAACCCAAAACACTAAACAACTTCCAACTGATCCTCCAACATCTGAACTTCAACCATCTATAGCTCCATACTTTGGATCGAGTCCCATAATTTCTTGATATCTTTAGTTTGAACTTGGGCCTTCTTTTTGGTGTTGGATCAAGTCCTAGATCTTTGGCTAGAAATGTGAACTTCCTGAGGGCTATCTTCTTCCTTCCTAGCCTTGTCACTGTCATTTCTGTCTAGAAGCGTAAAAAGAGATTTTAAATTATCTAGGTAATTATTCATACCCATTTTGCTAACAACTTTAAGATTTTTGATAAGTGCCTTGTTGTTGTTAATCTTATCATTAATGTTTTTGAGCTTGTAGTCAACCATAGTACTGATCTTGGTATCCATATTGTTAACCTTATCAAAACCATTATGCCCCTACTGGTACATGGAAGCATCATTGTGCATTTTGTCAACAATTTCCTCCAGCAGCGCGTTCCTATTTTCTAGATTCTTATAATTGTCTTTGATCTCCTTTATATCATCATGAATCCACTTATCCATATTGTAGCAATTCTCTGCTTTGTTTTTGGCCATTTGTAGAAAATAAATAGAAGCCACCCTTTTGACATTGACTTGTCTCTCACATAGATCATCCTCAAGGCTCCTCCTGTTAAAGACATTATTTTCTTCAAGGTCAGCTTTCAAGTTTTCCCAACTGTACACAGGCTTCTCACTGTCATTGGTATCTTTCTCAATATTCTTGGTATCCTTATCAAGAACAATATCCTCCTCAGTGTTCTCAGTGTTGCCTTTGTCAGTCTCCATTTCCCCTATTTCCTTTTGGTATTCCTGAAAGTCATGAATCTGGTCTTCCCCACCTTTAGTATTAAGAGTCTGGTCATCATTGTCAGTTTTAGTGTCCCCCAACTCCATCTGAGACTCCTAATTTTCCCAATTCAGTTCCTCATCACCATCCTTTTTAGCAGTATGGTCTTCAATATAGGTGTCAATCACATTGTCAATTTCTTCCGTTATTTCATCCAAAATTTTATTCTCCAGATTCTGGGTCTCTTCGAAATCATCTTTTCCACCCAGAGACACATTGGGGGAGGTATTTTTCATGTCCTCAATTTTTTTTGACTTCCCTATAAAAAACTCATCCTCTGATGACACAATATTCTATTCATCATCAGTTTTCATTCCCTCAATATCATCATAAATGGATAGAGATATATCTGCTTCAACCGGGCCTCTACGGATTTTTTTAGCAATTTCCTTGCTAGGGTTATTACCCTTAGACACTTCCAGACTTTTCATCTTAGTATTAACAATACTTTTGGGAATGGGGTCGGGGATGTGATTCTTGACATGGTCAGTAATCAGCAAAATTAATCCCTCATGTAAAACAGGGGAAGAGTTACTCCTATGGTCACTGATGCTCTGGTTGAGCAAACTTAAGAGATTGAAGGGAAAGCAAACACTAATGTTATGATGGAAATGGTTTACCATAAAAAAATGATAATTGTAAACCTTTGAGTACCTACCATCTAATGTGAAGTACTCCATGATATCCTGGATCACAAATGCCCAAATTCGCTTGATATTTGACAGGTTAACATAATCAAGGTCACCCTTCACAAGCATTGCCCTTTATTTTTCTGTCTTAGGGAATTTTTTTATACCCCTTGTTGCCTTCTTTTTTGTCTTTCAGAAAGTGCTTCCCATCTAATGGAAGGCCCATGATATCAGCAATACAGTCCAGAGTAAGCTTGACAGATTTGCCCAAGATGTTCACAGTGCCATTCTCCCAGCCATTTAAAAAGGCTTTCATCACCTCCTTGTCATTTCCATGGAGATGCTTTAGATATCTATGAAAATTACCGTTCTTAAGCTTGTTCCACACATTTTTTTGTTCCCTCCATTTGCACTCTACAGGTTCTTCTCTCTTCAAATCTCCACCCATGTCTTCTTCTTCTAAAATTTGAATTCTCTCACTATTCTATTTTACACTAGTATTCGGCACAAGATGAACACTGATATTCTCAATCACAAAGTACTTAATGATTTTCCAGAAAACTTGCATCTTAAGTGATTCATCATTAATTTGATGTTTCACATTGCATGCCATCATCACCGTACCCCTAATCAAATCATCATTAATCAGAATGATTAATGTGAGTGACCTCACCTGCCTTATGATTAAGCCTATCATAATTAAGTAATAATTCCACCTCATTATTAATGTTTGCATTCCCATGTCACTTGCATGTGACATCTTTCTTTACTCCAATGTTGGCTAGACAGTCAGCCACTTGATTCATTTCCCAAAAACAATGAGAAACATAAAAAGAATTAAAATTTGAAGCCACATTAATAATCTTTGCAATGATATGTTCTATAATCCAAGAAACTTTATTCTTGCCTCTAATATTATTGATGATATTTAAGGATTCTCCCTCCAGCCACACGTTTTCACAACCTAGTTCCTCTGCCAGCAAAATAATGTTGAGAGGTGCCATGGCTTTGGCCCTATGGTTAGATTTAGTTCCCAAAGGATAAGAAATGGTTAAAATACAATTACCATTCTAGTCTCTTATTAATCCACCTCCTCCAGCAATTCCCGGGTTTCCCTTCGCTACCCCATCGAAATTAGCTTTAACCCAACCTTTAAGGGGTGAGGTCCATGTTGCTAGAGATATCAGATTAATTTAAATGTTATTACTATCACTCTTCTTCTTACCTAATACACCCTTAGGTACAAAAGAAGAGAAATTTTTTTCTAGCGTGCTACAAATCTGGTTGCCAACCACTTCAGGAGAAGCCTACTTTTCTCTAAAAAAAAATTTGTTGCACTCTTTCCAAATTCTCCAGTAGACATGAGGAGGGATAAGGAACCAAAGGTCTTTATCAATAAAATTTTGAGGTGGGTAGCTCCATTGAGCAACAAAATCCTACCAGACAAAAGGAAAACACCAGCAGATATGCCATTTTTGAAAGATAATCTCACAGACTTTATGAGTGAAAGGACAATGGAGCATGATATGATCACAAGATTCAAAGTTTTCAAAGCAAAGAATACATCTATTAATAATGTAAATTCCCCTCCTAGAGAGGTTATCAAGAGTTAATAGTTTGTTTTGAATTAAGAGCCAATAGAAGAAGTTGATTTTAGGTATGAGATTTTTATACCAAACAAAATAGAAAAGAGGCCTTTCCTCTCTCTCAGAAAGAATATTAACAGCAGAGGCCACAGTATACCTCCCATTAGAAGTAGGATTCCACACAACTGAGTCCTGAATGTTATCTTTTATGTACCAATTCTGTAGCTCATGCTGGAGGGAAATGAGTCTAGCATCAATATCTCCCAAATTCTTCCAGTTGTTATCCTTCCAATAATCAGTAACTTTGGTGCCAATGAATTCTTTACTTCTTTCAATAATTTGCTTCCAGTCCTGATTGGTTGACAGAGGCATAGAGTGGATCCATTCATCATCCCAAAAATCAATTATACAACCATCTCCCAACTTCCATCTTTTTCCTTGCATAATCAGATCCTTAGTTGATTTAATTCTATTCCAGATGAATGAACCATTAATGATGTTGTCTTCCTCTATAAAGTCCTCCAAATAATTGTTAAGAAAGAGATACTTACTTTTAATGATAGAATTCCACTCTTTTTGATCTCCATAAATCCTCCATAGATGTTTAGCCATGAGGGATTTATTAGCTTTTTTAATAGTCTGCAGCCCAAGACCTCCCAACTTTTTAGGCTGACAAACTTTTTCCCATGACACAAGGCTCATTCGTTTCTTTTCCTCTACCCCAGACCAGAGAAATATTTTTTGAATGTTTTCAATTTCATTAGCAATTTTATAGGGAATTTTAAATAAACTCATTGCATAAACAGGGAGGTTCTGGAGGGTAGATTTCCATCCAGCAAATTTTTTGTTGTATCTGTCAATAAGAGTATGCCAGAAACTTTCTGGACGATTGGAACAAAGGGGTAATCCCAGGTAAGAAGAGGGGAGTTTTCCAATGGTGCAGCCAAGAATAGTAGACATTTTCTTTTGTCTTTTTTATGGATTATTAATGAAGAATATAGAGCTCTTATTCCAATTGACTAGCTGACCAGTAGCCTCATTATAATAGAAAGACATTTCTTCAAATTCCTGGCTTCTTTAATAGTCGACTCTCCCATGATAAGATTTTCATCCACAAATTTCTCATGAGAGAAATGAGTCTAGCTGAGGATGGTTGAATACCTTTTATTTCCCCTTTTTCTACCATCTCATGGATATACCTTCTGAGGCACTCAGCAAAAATAGAAAAGAGGATACGAGAGATAGGATATCCTTGTCTTAATCCTGTGGAAGGTTTTAAAAAAAGGAGAAGATCCCCCATTAACAATAACAGAGGAGGAAATAGTTCAAACAAGTTGCATGATAATTTTCATGACCCCCTTGTTAAAGCCAAAAGAAGAGAGTACCATCTGTAGAAAATCCTAGTCAACTCTGTTGTAAGCCTTAGAAAGGTCCAGTTTCACCATAAATCCCTATTTTTTAGCCTTATCCAGAGAATGAATATTCTCATGAGCCGCAATGATAGAGTCAAGGATTTGTCTACTAGGAACAAAGCCATTTTGTTGAGGGGATATAATATTTGGGAGCAACTAGAGTAGTCTAGAAGTAATAAATTTGGAAATAATTTTGTAAAGAGAGTTACATAGGTTGATAGGTCTAAATTTTTCCACAGTGTTAGCTCCTAGTTTCTTAGGAATCAGAACCATGAAGGTTGCATTTAATTCCCTAAGAAGACACTTAGAACCAAAGAATTTTTTAACAAATGCCTGAACATATTGACTAATAATATCCCAAAATTGCTAGAAGAACATCATAGGGAAGCCATCAGGACTAGGAGATTTTTCTCCTTCGAAAGAGAAAACAACATTTCTAATTTCCATATTTGAAGGAATAACTTGGAGCATTTTGTTAGAAGGTCCATCTACCAAATTAGGGATAGCATTAAGAATTTCATCCTGATTAGATCTATTCAATTTTTTATCCTTAGCTAGCAGCTCAGAGAAGTATTTAACCATTTCAGATCTGATTTCCTCCTCCTTCTAGATAGTTTTGCCTTTACACTAGAGATTATATATCCTATTAATATCTTTATGTTTCAGAGCTGTCATATCGAAAAATATAGTATTTTTGTCCCCTACCTTGATCCAAAGAGCTCTAGATCTCTGTCTCCAGAAAGACTCCTCCTTGGTAATTATATTATGATAATCAACAATCAGAATATTTTCCTTTGTTTTAGTTTCCTCTAAGAGACCCTCTTTCTAGATATTGTTCTGAATTTCCTTAATTTCCTTCTGTAGCTTACCTTTTTGAAGTAAAATATCCCCAAACACTTCCTTGTTCCATATTTTCAAATTGCTTTTAATAGTGTTCAGTTTCTTAGTCATTCTGTACATTGCTCCACCTTCAACCGTGTAATTCCACCATTCCTCAATCTTTTTTTCTATGTTAGGGTGAGCTAGCCACATTCTTTCAAATCTAAAAGGAAAATTCTTTCTGCTCTGAGTCTAATTAATATTTAGGGTTATAGGATAGTGGTCAAATCCAATATGGAGTACATTAGAAAGAGTGCAAAAGTACCTAGTCATCCAGTCATTGGATAAGAGGGCTCTATCTAGTTTCACCTGAATTAAGTCTTTCCATGTACGTCTATTAGACTAGGTATAGTCAATGCCCTCCAAATCAATATCTAACAGACCTTCCTCATTGATATATTCCATTACATCAGATCTACTATTCATTTGGGAGATAAACCCTCCCTTTTTTCATCATTATTGGGAGGAGTGTTAAAATCTCCCATAATCATCCAGCTAGTTTCTTGAAAGAGAATACAGATATCTTTTATTCTTTGCATATAGTTCAATCTACCACCTCTAGTGTTACGGGCATAAAAATTGATCATGTTCCAATAGTAGATATCCTTTAGATAAGTGATTTTAACCAATAAATTTTTTTTTTCACTATGAATTAAGTTGCACACAAGATTTTTATTATTCTAGAATATCCCTATTCCTCCTGAAGCACCATCTGAATCACCACCTAGGCTCTCATAATCTTTAGAAAAATGCATTCTTTCTAGCTTCTCTTTAGTCATTTTAGTTTCTTGAATAAGAAGAATATCCAATTTACTATCTCTAACCATATTCCTAAGAACATCATGTTTGTGGAGGCTGTTAAGCCCTCTTATATTCCAAGAGATGACTTTCATAATAAAGACTTGGGGAACATATTTTAGGGATGGTACATTTTTTTCCATCCACTATATTTTGTTTTGCTTCCTGCTCTCTTTTCTTCTTTTGTGATTCCCTTCCTTTCTTACTCTTAGGAGTGCTGACATCATCCTTAATTTGTCTTCTGGTTTGAACTCCCCCCAGATTATGATTTTCTTGTTTTTTGGTTGATTCACATGAATTACTATTGTTTTGGTCTCCTTTTTTCCTAAATATTTGTTGGATATTTTATTGTTCTTTACCTGTGACCAAGGAGCTTCTTGAATGATCACTTTTGTCTCTGAATACAAGTTTGTTTCTAGGTTATCTTCTCTCCATAGATCTGCAATAGGGGATAGAGAGTCATCCTCACTGTCTTCTGAAGAATTAACGATGAGATCAACTTCCCCACTAATTCCTCTATGAGGAATGGAAGACGCAACAATAGAAGGGGGTAATTCTTCTGAACTAATCAGTCTGGTTGCATTATTGGAATCTTCTAATCCCTTTAGCTTAGGTTTCCCCTGTTCTTGACAAGATTTGGTGATAATAACTTGATCATGCCCATTCTATTTATTCAAAGTGATTTGGTTTTCTATTAGAAAAATTGCTTCTGATTCATTGCTAGGTTTATCCGGAGTAGTTTGGTTAGCTGGAAGTTTTTTAACTTCAAACTCATTACTATTCACCTTCTCTGTACTGTTCTCCTGATGAGCATGATTAGGATTTTCTAAAGAACTTACAGAAGTGTTTTTTTTTGTTTCCTTCATTTTTTAGGTTCCCTTTTCTTTTCTTCTTTTTCCTTTGATTTTTTAAGCGGGCAGTGTCCATCCCAATGACCAACTTTTTTGTAGGAAAAACAAGAAAAGGGAAGCGATTCATATTCAATAGATTGGATGTACTTACCCAATTTGGAGTTGATAGTAATGACCTCTGGAAGATCCATCTTATGGTGAATGTTCACACATATTTTGGCATAGACAAGTCTAGATCTAACAACAGTCATCGAATCAATCAAAAGTAGCTCCCCAAGTGCACTCACTAGACCAACAAAAACATCCTCATGCTAGTGTTCCATTGGGAGACTTGGAAGTCTCACCCAAATAGGGGTTGTATCAAATATCTCAGCATTTAGATCCAGATTTGTAACCCATTTCTAAAGAGCCAACGATGATTTTCCAAACATCCAAGGTCCTCCACATAGCACCTTTGATAAATATTCCATATTTGAGAATACAAAAGAAAAAAACACCTTTGGCATTGCTTCTATATCTACATGGCCCTTGAGTTTCCATTTACGATAGGTAAACTCCCTAACAAGCTCAATATTAGGTCTTGTCCCCATGAACTTACTAACCAGAGTAAGAGCCATTAAGGAAACATTATCATTTACAAGGGGATCAGGGATTGTTATGCCAAAAAAGACCTTGCTGGTATCTAAGATGTTGCTGATTGTTGGAAAAGAAGATTTTCCTGATGGTTTGATCCCAAATAGAGAAAACCAACTTCCTTTGAGAAGATTCATGTTTGAGGCTTGTTCATTTGGATCAGTCAAGGCATCTTTAGTTGAACTTTCTCCAGGCCCACCATCTTGAAAAGGAGGATCCTTGACATCATTGAAATCTTTTGTGGAGCCCTCCTTTGTTGATCCTCCCACAACCTGTTGGTCTCTTGCAGCAACAGATGCCAGGATTCCTCTAGCATCACAATTCCTACCATCACGAGAATTCAAATTCCCTCCTGCCCGCCTGTTCTCTCCAGCTCCTGCTCCCGCTCCTTCCATTGATTTGTTGGTGAGAAAATTTACTGGGGAGACAAATATTTTATCTTATTTTTTGATGATTACTCTAGACTGGTGACTTTTATGTTTCTTAAAGAAAAATCTAATGCATTCCATTTGTTTAAGTGGTAATTGGCAAAACTTTAAAAGGAGACGGGTAAAAATCTGAAATGTCTGAGATCTGACAAAGGAGGCAATTTAATTTCTAATGAGTTTAACAAGTTTTGCAATGATAGAGGGATAAAAAGACATATGTCCACACCTAGGACACCACCACAAAATGGTATAGCTGAAAGAAGAAAAAAATCTATCATGGATTGTGCCAGAACACAAATGATGGATAGAAATGTTGCACAGAAATATTAGAGAGAAGTTGTAAGTACAGTAGTTTATACCCTGAGTAGAGTACAAGTCAAGAAAGGTACAAATACTAAACCTTATGAGCTATGGTATGGATATGCACCTAGTGTAAGATACTTTAAATTTTTTGGAAGTAGATGTTTCATACTGAAGGATAACATAAATGGAAAACTTGATGCTAAAGGTGAGGAAGGTATATTTCTTGGATATTCAATGAAAAGTAAGGCATATAAGTGTTTGAATTCTAACACTAAAAAAATTGTGGAAAGTGCAAATGTTAGAATGATGAATATGAAGAAAGAAATGAAGAATAAAGCATGATTGAGCCTAAGAGTTACAAATCATTCACCTATCCTGATGAGGAAGATTCTAATGAAACTGAGAATGAAGTTGTCGAGCAACAGTCTGAACCTGCTGAGTCACAGAATGAAATTGTTGGGCAACATGAGGTGACTACCGAACTATTTGATGGAGACACTGAGTCACAGTTTCAACTTGAATTAAACATGAATGATCAATTTGAAGCAAAGTATGGCAAAGTATGTTAGAAGGTATCATAAACTTGATCAAATCATAGGAGAAAAGGATTCTACAGTCGTGACAAGAAGAAAATTGAGAGAAGATACCTTCTTATTATGTGATTTTGAGCTTAAAATAGTAAAAGATGCTTTACACAATGAATATTGGATTCAAGCCATGAACAAAGGGATTGAACAGATTGAAAAGAACAATACTTGGACACTTGTACCTAGGCCAAATGATAAAATTATAATTGGTACTAAGTGGGTGTTCAGAAACAAGCTGAATGAACATGGATAGGTAACAAGAAACAAAGCTAGACTGGTATGCAAGGGTTATGCACAAGGGGAAGGAATTGATTATGGAGAAACATTCTCCCCAATTTCAAGATTGGAAGGTGTCAGAACCTTACTTGCATATGTAGCCTACAAAGGATTTAAAGTCTATCAAATGGATGTGAAGTTAGCATTTCAAAATGGAATATTAGAAGAAGAAGTCTATATTGAACAATTTGATGGATTTGTAGACCCAAGCAAAAGGAATATGGTTTGCAAATTACACAAAGCACTATATGTACTGAAGCAAGCACCCAGAGCAGGGTATGAAATATTGCACAACTATCTGATGAATATTGGATTTTCTAGAAAAAAAGACAACAACAATCTATTTTTGAAGACAGAGCAAAGTAAAGGTACTTTATTAGCTGAAATTTCTATTGGTGACCTTATCTTTTGTGGACAAGATATGTTATGCCAAGCATTTGCAAAGGAGATGCAAACTAAATTTGAGATATCTATGTTTGGTGAGATAAAAAAATTTGTTGGCTTAAAAATATATCAGATGAAGAATGGTATCTATATTACTCAATCAAAATATGTCAAAGAGATACTAAAAACTTTTGGAATGGAAGATTCAAAACCAATGAGTACACCCATGGCTACTGGACAGAAGTTAACCAAAAATGATGAGACAAAAGAAGTAAATCAAACACTGTATAGATCAATGATTGGAAATTTTTAATATGTTGTACATAGTAGACCTGATATTGCATTAGTTGTTGGTATTGTTGCTAGATTTTTTGCCAATCCCAAAGAAACTCATATGATCGCAGTAAAAAGGATTCTAAGATATTTGAAAGGAACAGATGAATATGACCTGTATTATAGAAGGAATGAGAAATTTGAACTCAGAGTTTATACTGATTCTAATTGGGCTAGAAATATAGATGATAGAAAAAGCACCATAGGAGGAGCATTTATTTTGGGAAAAATATTAATCTCTTGGACAAGAAAGAAACAAAACTGCACCTCACAATCTACAATTGAAGCCGATTCTATGGCAGCAGCAGTTAATTGCTCTAATATTGTGTGGTTAAAGATACTACTGAAAGATATGAAAGAAAATATCACAGAACCAGTTTTCATATATTGTGATAAAAAGAGTGTCATTAATATTTCTAAGAACCCTATAATGCACTCTAAGACAAAGCATATAGCTATCAAGTATCATTACTTGAGGGAACTAGTTCAGAAGAAGGAAGTTAGACTGGAGTATGTGTACACTAAGGAACAGTTAGTTGACATATTTACAAAGGCACTACCCAAGGATGCTTATGAGTATCTGTGAGGTAAATTAGGGGTGATTCTCCTAACTAAAGCTAATTAGTTCAGAATGGTACTATTGCATTAAATATTATATTCAAAATATTTTTCACATTGATGCACAAAAAGTTACACTTTAGGATGTAGCCTAAAGTTGTGAGAGATAGACAAGGATAGAAAAAGAAAATCAGTCATAAGAAAGATGACAGGAACAACATGATAGAGAGTTTAGAATAGAATAATTTGCATGATGAAGATGTCAACATCTTTGGCATTGTTGTCAAAGAGGGAGAGATTACAGAAAAGAAGATATAGAGGGAGAGATCACTATAATAGAGGAAGAGATTACTGATGAAAGAGGGAGTTCTACATATGAATAGAAATAGAAAGATATCAGTGTGATTACAGACATAGAGGGAGTAATGTTTTATAGATGAAAATCAGAATGAAGCTAAAGACATTAATGAAGATTTGTTCATACCAAGGAACACAGGTAGACTTTTTGGATTGTATGTTAACTATGTCTGTAATATTATTATTTTATTGTTTTTTGTTGCCATCAATGCCAAAGAGGGAGATTGTTGGAAATATTGTTTGGAAGGCTACAATTGAAATAATTATTGTTTTGTCATTGATGTCAAACCTTAACTAGTGAGACTATTGTTATCTATTTGAGTACCATATCTATTGATTGATGGAGGAGATTTAACAAGAAGACCAAGAAGAATGGTTGAGTTATGAGGAGTTGCAAAGGGTACTTTATCAGTTGGCACATTGGCAAAGTGATATGTTGTTTATCTTTCACTGAAAGTTTACTGAGAATAGTTTATGCCGAGCAAGTTTTGTGTCGGTCGAGCACCAGTGTGTACAGAGAATATTTTCTTGTACGTGTCAAGCATCAGTAAATTGTCGAGGAACATAGTGTTGGCTAAGCAGCAGTATTTTGATGATTAAGGAGATTTAAGATCTGTGGCTGACTTAGTTGATTTTATTGGGATATGTAAAGTTAATTAAAGATTGAGTCACGTTATTTAATGCATGGGTAACCACAATTAATGCATGGATTCAATATTTAATTAAAGACTACTTTGGAGAAGTAAATGGTAATTTAATGATGGAAAGATCTGTTGGATCTAACCTAACCTAAGATCTACGACCTTGATTAAGAGGAAAAAGATGTATCTAACCTAGATGGAGAGGTATATGATAAGCTCAAGGGGTTATTCATAGAGATATTTGTGTATGCAGAGTATGCAAGAGGATTGCATGGTTAATTGACTGATTGGAAAGATCTAAGCAAAGAAGGCTAAGAAAAGAAGCAGAGAGAGATTGCTTGACTAATTCCCAAGCAGATCTAGATTTTAAGATGAGAATGGAGGCCACTTAGTGAATTAGCATTAGAGTTGAGTTGAATCTGGATTGCAAAGTAAGTTGTATGAATCATATCAAACCTGTTGATTACTTTCTAACCATTGTATCAGTTCAAATCCTTTAACAAGGTTGAACTAACAGTCATTGTATAAATCCTTTGAGCAAGGTGACATTCAGATTCAAATGTTCTAAGTCCTCTAATAAGGCCACTCCTGACAAGGTGATTAAATCCTTTAACTAGGTCACATTTAGCAATGTTTTTTGTAACCTTTAACAGGGTTGGCTCTTAATAGGGCATCACTTCAGAAGAGTGAAAACTTGATAGCATGTTATTGGTGGTTTTTACCAAATTGGGTTTTCATGTTAAATATTGGTTTTAACTTGTATGAATGTTTATATTGTGTTTTACTGTTAAGTTTCTACAAGCTTATTTCATTTGAATAGTAAACTGCATACTTATATTATTGACTTATGATATCACTGCCGAGCAGATCTTAGTTGTTTAATTTGGTATAAAGTTTCAATGGGCACATCTATACTTGTGGATAACTGATTCACCCCCCTCTCCATTATTCTAAATTCATTCTAACACCTGCATCATCATGAAGCATTTCTCACTGTTGAGAGACAAGTTGTGTTCCTGACATCTGATTAGTACTCTTTCCAAATTCTTTAGGGCTTCCTCAAAGGTGACACCAAATGTAGTAAATTCAGCCATATATATCTCCATACAATCATGTAATATGTCAGTAAAGATGTTGATTACAGCTCTCTGGAAAGTAGCTGGTGCATTGCATAAGCCAAATGGTAATACAGAATAAGCATATGTGCCCCAGGGGCATGTGAATGTAGTCTTCTCCTGATCTTCTAGAGCAATGTTGATCTAGTTGTAACCACTGTATCCATCCAGTAAGGAGAAGTATTTCTTACCAATCATAATGTCCAGGACTTGATCATTAAAGGGTAAAGGAAAAAGATCCTTCTTTATCGCATTACTAAACTCTCTGTAATCCACACATATTTGCTATTTCCCTCCTTTCTTAGGTACAATGACCAATGGTGATACTAACTTTCTCTTGACAACATCACCAATCCATAGAGAAGTCCTTGATAAATCTCTAAATGAATCCCGCGTCCCTGAGAACATTAATGCTGCACAATTCAAAGCTATGATAGGGAACCTAGCCGTACAAGAACATCTAGTTTTTACTGACAAAGATTTTAGTGGTCCCGATCCTCATCATAATAAATCCCTCCATATAGAAGGAAAAATCCACTCCACAAGAGTCAAAAGAATCCTTATAGATGGTGGATCTGGCCTAAATTTGTGCACATTGAAAATGATTCGTAACATTAGTCTTTCTGAGGACCTCATTGATAAAGACAAGAGAATTACAATAAAAGCTTATGATGATAGAGAATGATAAAGCAAGGGTATGATCACATTGCCCTTACAAGTGGGCCCGACCCTAATTGAAACTATTTTCCATGTACTAGATCTTGATCTACCTTATAACATCTTACTGGGATGTCCATGGATACATGCTATCAAAGGTGTACCCTCTACCTATCATTAGTGTCTAAAATTTTGACATCATGGTACAGAAATCATAATCCCTGGAGATCTTGAGCCCTTTCAATATTGCAAGAGATTGGAAGGCAAACAAGCTAATTACTGTCCGTTAAATGAGTTTGGCCGACATTCTAATCAAGAAACCTCTGGCTCAGAAAAGGCATCCAATGAAGGACACAAAGGAAAAGAAAAGGTTACTGAGGACAAAGCTACTGAAGACAAACCTTCCTCATCTGAAGAAAAAATAATGATCACAGACCAAGGTATGGGAGAATATAAATTTAAAAGTGCCTTATGTGTTGGGCAACTCCCCTTGTCTCCAAAGTCTTATGGGAGACCATCACCATTACCCCTTTCCAAGGATAAAACACTTGTGCA
>MU227726.1:1163093-1174282 GCA_018584345.1 Thuja plicata
AAGCTAATGTCAAATGTTGGAACAAGAACATCCATGGTGACATCTTCCAATCCAAAAATAAAACCCAAATGGAACTAAAAGAAATCCAGGAGGAAATTCAAAGGAATGGCTTAACTGAAAATTTGAGAACTCAAGAGAATGTTGTCCTTGCAAACTTTCACAATATTATTGCTAAAGAGGAGACTTTCTAGAGGTAGAGATCCAGATCTCTTTGGTTGAAAGTAGGAGATAAGAATACCATATTTTTTCATCTTACTACTCTTAAATGCAAGGAAATAAATAGAATTCATTCCTTGTCTGCAACCAAAGGTAAAATTAGCAAAGAAGAAGAAATGATGGGGTACTTTGCAACCTTGTTATCTAAAGATCAAAGTATTAATGTAGAAGACCAAAGGATATTAATAGCCTTGATTCTGTGTAAAATAGATCATTCCTATAATGTTATCCTAAAATCTATCCCCTCAGATGCTGAAATCAAGAAGGCTTTCTTTTCTTTTGAAGGAGAGAAATCTCTAGGTCCTAAAGGGTTTTAGTTGTTTTTCTTCCAGCAGTTCTGGAGCATAACAGGGAAAAATGTATGTTCAATGGTTAAAGAGTTCTTTGGAACTAAATCTATCCTTAAGGAACTTAATTCAACTTTTCTAGCTCTCATTCCTAAAAAACCTAGAGCTAATATGGTTGATGGCTTTAGACCAATAATTCTATGCAACTCCTTATACAAAACTATCTTGAAGGTCATCACTACTAGACTTATGAGATTATTGCCAAATATGATCTCTCCTCAATAGAATGGGTTTGTTCCTGGAAGACAAATCCTAGACTCTATTATGGTGTTGCATGAGAATATTCATTCTCTTCATGCCTCTAAAAAACAAGGATTCTTGATCAAATATCCTTAGCTCTTTCGGCTTTGATAAAGATGTGATAAGAATAATAATGCAATTGGTGTCTACATTGACCTCTTATGTGCTTTTTAATGGGGGATCTTCCATTTTCTTCCACCCCACAAGATGTTTGAGACAAGGTGATCCAATCTCCCCCATTCTCTTTGCTATAATGGAGGAAATCCTTGGGAGATACATCAATAGTATGGTTATGATAGGTCAGATTTTTGGTCTCCAACCCTCCTCTACTCTACAAAAATGCTCTCATGAACAATTTTTGGATGACACTATCATGATGGGGGAAGCCTCTATTAAGGAAGCAAGGAACATGAAAAAGGCATTGAATACTTATACAAATGCTTCTGGTCAATCTATTAACTAGGAGAAGAGTTCCCTTTTCTTCTGCAATACTCTTGAAGAAAGACAAAGGAAGATCTCTACCATTTTGGGATGCAAGATAGGGAATCTTCCCTCTACCTATCTGGGTCTCCCTCTATGTCATAAACCAGATGATTATTTCTGGAATGGTATCGTTGACCATTTTTGCAACAATATGGCAGGATGGAACAGAGCTACTCTTAGTCAAGCTGGAAAAGTTTAGCTTCTGAAATCTACTCTCCAAAATCTTCCAGTATATGCACTTAGTATCTTTAAAATTCCTCAAAATTTTGCAGACTTGATTGAAAAAATTTAGAAAAGATTTCTCTCGTCTGAATTTGAAGAGAAGAAGACGTTAAGTCCTTTTTCCTAGGAGGTGGTGTGTAAACCTAAGAAGTTGGGAGGGCTTGGTATCACAAGCATAAAAAATACTAATAAGGCTTTGTTGGCTAAGCAGTGCTGGAGGATCTTTGAAGAGGAGAAGGAATGGAATGCCATTATCAAGAGAAAATACCATCTGTCTTCTTTGGAGGAAATGCTAAGGAACCCTTTGGATATCAAAGGTTCTTTCATTTGGAATAGTATTAGGAAAGGAAGGGACCTGATTAGAAAAGGGATAAGGTGGAAGCTGGGAAATAGCAGGAAGATAAACTTCTGAAATGATAACTGATTGAAGGAAGAAGCTCTTAGTGAGAAGCAGGAATGGATGCCAGTGATTCTAGACTGTAAATATATAGTGAGAAAAAAGGTTTCTAATTACTGGATCAATGAGAACTGGGTGGACCTTAGCTCCTTTGATGAAACCTTTAATTTGGTCAATAAGCATCTTAATCCTTGGTTTCTAAGAGAAAATGAACAAGACTCTTTGATTTTGGCTCCGGAGGCTAATGGAAAATTTTTGGCCTCTTTAGCTTCTGCCCTTCTTTTCTCCAAGGAAGATCACCCTACTAGTTATCAAGTATGGAACAATATGCTTATACCTAAAATTAACATATTTTTTTAGCTCCTTGTTTAGAAAAAAATTCTTACAGTTGACAATCTTTGTAAAAGGGGATTTAGTATGCCTAAAAGATGTATTCTTTGTTGTTCTAAAGCTGAAAATTGTAACCATCTTATGATTCAATGTACTTATAGCTGTAAAGTGTGGAACTCTATTTTCAATTACTTCAATCTATTGGAAGAGTCCCAAGGGATAACTGGAAGGGGGGGTTGAATTAGTTATCAGCTAGTTTAATTATTTTCCTCTATATGTTGTAAATTTGGCCTTGTTAACTCACCATACACTTCAACATAGTCCTTCTTCACCAGGTACACACAAGACTGAATATGAGATTATTCATCCTGTCTACCTGCATGATTCATCCTGTTGCCTTCTATCCAAACGGGGTTTTTGAAATAGCTCTTAGAACGAGAGTCTCACAACCATAGACCAATCTAGGAATGAAGGATTTTTCTCCATGAATGCAATACAATGCAAGATTATTCTAAGAAATGAAAGATGTGAGATTAATCTAAAACATGATTTCAATGCAATTATTCTAGAAATTGAAACTATTCTATTGCAATAATGAAATTATTCTATATGAGATATCAAGAAATGTGACAATAATTCAGTATTCTAACAATGCATAAAAATGAGTGGGGGTTTGAATGAGAGAATGAGAGTTCTTTTATAGGCTCGGAGATGATCACAATAGAAACTTTCCTCTTTGAAATAAAACAGATAGAAATGCTAGTTTAAATTAGAAAGCTTTATTCAAAAGAATAAAATAAATTATTTTCTTTCTGCTTTAGCTGTTTTCTTTCCTTGATTTAATTTTGTTATATTTGAATTAAATTATTTTCTTTCTCTTTAAAGCACAATTAATTCAAAGATTCTATTTCTGAACAGAAGAAATATTTTTGAGAGATTATCCAATTAATTAAATAAATATGACCTCATAATTGATTTTTCTCAATTATCTAAATAATTAAATTCAATTATTGAAATGAGGATATTTATTTAATAATTAAATATTATTTAATTCCTTTTTTCATGTGTCTTAGCTAAAGAGGGTGAATTTAATTTAATTAAAGTACTAGGACTTTATTAATTAAATTAATTTGATCATAAGGTTTGTTTAGCCAAATAGATATTTAGGAATTAAATATGATGTATGATTAATACAAATTTAGGATTTTTTGCATTTGACACTTATGTCGAGTAGAGTCAGTTAAAACTATGAACTGCCTAGTACAATAGGACTTTGATGATTTAGAAGAGTGATAAATGCAAAAAAATTGGTTAGGGTTGCAAGATACCAATTTTGGGGTGTTACATTGTGCCTCTCTTTGAATTGATGTGTAAGCAGTGCATTGATTCAAAGAATAGTTTGATGCTTGAAGCACAGAAGAATAGATTTGAAAATTGATGATGCAAAGATTTCAGAGCCATCTCCAGAACAGAGCTCGACTCTCTGAAGTCTAGGTCAGGTTGTCAAGACATTGGTCAAATAGAGTTTTTGAGGGTCATCTCCAGAATGAAGCTTGATCCCCAGGGATCTGGGTTAGAATGCCCTAATACCTAAATAGATTTGATATCTTTAACAAGACTGTCCTCGGAACGAGGCTCAACCTTTAAGAGTCGGGCTTAGATTGCCCCGATACCTGTCCAACAAGATAATTAATAGAGATTTTAGGACTATCTCTAGAAGGAAGCTTAGTCCCCCAATATCTAGGTTAGATTGCCAAGACACTAGTTAGATTGACATCTTTCACAAGGCTATCCCCAAAATGAGCCTTAACCTTCAGGAGTTAGGGTTAGATTGCCCCGATACCTGTCTCAAAAGATAGTAAGATAGAGGTTCAGAAACATCTCCAGAACAGAGCTTGATTATCAGGAGTCAACGTTAGATTGCCCCGATACCTGTCCTAAAAAGATAGTTTTTTTGAGAATCATCTCTAGAATGGAGCTTGATCCTCAAGAATCTAAGTTAGATTGCTTAGATACTTAAAAGATGACAAGATGTAAGGAACAAAGATGCCCTTATTGATTGTGGAGTATCCAGTTTTGACTGGGAGATACAAAAAAATAGAACATGCCCCAAGTGAAGAGAACTTTTGAAAATTAGATCAAATTGATCAAAATAGATTGAATGATGTAATCATCCTGCCCCCTCGGGAGTGAAATGGAAAGATGACATGTCATAATGATGATGGACAGCAAAAAATCACAAATAAATGTTGAATCAGAGATCAAGAACTCATAACAAATTATGGAAGAATTCAAAAGATTCAGAATTGATTTTGAGTGATTTTGACGTCTGGTTGACCAAGTTTGACTAGGGTTGACAAAAGTTGACTTTTGAGGAAAAAGGTCAAAGATTTGAGAAAATGTTGATTAGATATGATTCTAACAAGAAAGCAATGTCAGAAAGTTGATAACACAAGCGTCCGATCACGTCGATCCTAGAAAATTTAAAATGTGATTTGAGCTATATAGAAGTGTCAGATTTCAATTTTGATCATGAAAATGGATTCAGAGCAGTCAAATTAGGTAATGCTAAATTTTTCACGCAAAATGGAGCACTTTGAAAAATTAGATCAAAACCTATATAAGGACAAAAAGGTCATTTTCAAATCATTTCAACCTTTGAATTTGTGAGAATTGAGTTCTGAGCAAAAGACAAAAAAGGTGGTACCCTACAGCACTCACTGATTTGAGCGATTGAGGAGACACAGTCGGCCTGCAGCGTACAAACCTCCAGTAAGTAGTCGACAAACCTCTTTGCATGTCAAATTTCTTCAATTTCTGTCAATTTTTTAGTATTTTTCTGGGTTTTTTAGAATTGAGTCGCGGGTCTTCATGTGAAGAAGTAGTTTCTTTTCGTGCCCCGTAGGGAAATCTTGCATGAAGAAACTACATTTCATGCCATTTGGTGAGGAATATCGCGCAGGAGAGTACCCATTTTCATGTGAGAAACCCTTCTAGAGGGTGTTTTCTCATGTGACTAAGCATTAAAGCTTCTGTGAAAGGTCAATGTCACGTGATTCAAAGAACTTCTTCACGCAAAAGAGAACTTCACGTGAAAATCTACTTTTTTGCATAGGAAAAAGTGTTCAATAAGGATATGAAATCAATCTGTGTCGTGTCCAATAGCTTTTGCATCAGTGATGTTACTATCTCTAGTATGTCTTGAATTCCTTATTATCTCATTATGCTTTGATTATCTCAGATTAGTGATCATGCTCTGTTGTTTGTATGTCTTGCAAGTTGACTTTCTAGACATTGCGTTCAGATCGCACCACCCGGCCATCAGTAGATTGGTATCACAGTTGGATGATGTCGAGACAGCTCATATAGGCACTTTGGGATTGAGTTCACTATGTGATGTACCTGAGATTTGGGTAAATCATGGATTTCTAGGAACCTTGGTCGATCATTTCCATTCAAAAACAAACACTTTCTATTTACCATAGGGGGAGATGACTGTGACTCCTGAGGACATATACCAGATCCTGAGGATACCATTCCACGGTGTTTGAGTAGAGTATGAGACATAGCCCAAGTCAAGGACAGTAGCATTGAGAGAGGTCTTTCAAGATGACCTTGTTATGGGTAGGGCGGTCCCATGGAAGGATCTGATTAGTGAGTACTATCTGACCCATAGGTTGCCCATGGTTCTAGCATGCTTCCTTGGGTGCTACCTGATGCCTGATCATGGACAACATGGTCTATAGTGTGGCTGGGGCCGGATGTTGCAGTTGATGCTAGCATGACCTCAACATTATGGATGGGGTCAGTGTATGTTAGCACACATGTATCATGATATGCATGAGATCACTTACTAAGAGGTGAAGAGCATGGCCATAGGAGTGTTTGTTTTATAGGTATGGGCCTAGGATCATCTTCCTGTTACCAGGCCTATATGCAAGGATATGAGGCAGCCATTAGAGCCTTATATATATTGATACAAGGGGATGATTACCCATCCCACACTGGGTAAGGTTGATCAGTGGTGAGCTCAGCTCGATGACCTAGTAGCAGTGGTTTGGAGGCCCTAGAGACTTACAAAGACATGGGAGGACATGGGAAAGTAGCTGAGTCATATGTTCTATTCACGTGTTATGATTGGGTGCATGATCACTGTTATTGAGAGATTCCTGCAAAAGCAGGTATGGTGTCAGTTTGGTCAGCCGTAGGATATTTCACAGGAGAACACAGCATATGCCAAATTTACTGATGAGGTTCAGAGGGGCTGGCTTACAAAACTAGACCTGGGATGCACAATGATAGATGTTTGTGAATTGGTCCTAGTGTAGTGGGACTATCTTAGGGATGTGGCAGATGGCGGCGTGACCACCGAGTATAGAGAGCACTTTGTGACCCACCCCTTTCCTAGATTCATAGATCTAGTGGGCATAGCAAGCCGAGGGCATGTGGTACCTCCATAGGTTGTATAGCCACAGGTTATATAGCCACAGGTATAGAAGATGCAGACGCCCCCACCATAGCAGAGGGCACAGCCAGGATTACAGTAGGGTCCCCAACCTCGGACCATATAGGTAGACATCTTCGCATGACATATGGGGATGGATGTAGGGGCTAGTGAAAGTGGTAGCACTAGACAATCGTGGAGACGGACAACAGATAAGATAGCTAAGGAGTAGCAGGTACCCCCACAGGAGGAGGTACAATAGGATGATCCTATGCAAGAGGATCAGCCAGTGTAGGACATAGCACAAGATCCATAACAGTGGTCTCAAGAGAGAGTTAGATAGCTCACGAGACACGTTGGGGACCTGACCATACAGCTGATCATTTGAGACACATGACTATTAGACAAAGATCGAGAGATACAGGATCTCCGAGAGTAGCTCTGGGCATCTCAGGAGGAGATTCACCACCAGATGGCTCGAGCTACGTATTACTATGTGTTGTATATAGGTGCAGTGCCTTATGAGGCATCCCAGGTGGCCAAATTCTTGACGTATGCAAGAGGATCAAAGGGAGCATAGATGCCACCTCCACCAGATAGGGCCCCACCTCCACCTCCTCTAGGTGATGAGGGAGAGGGCCAGAGTTAGTTTTTTTTTTTATAGATAGATAGATGAGATCATAGGGTATATATGAAGTGTTGGCATCCCTGTATCATATCACCATTTGTAGATAGATCGTGCTTGAGTAGTACCATTTTGTATTTGTATCAACACATTTTATATATATATATATATATATATATATATATATATATGATCTCATCCTTTGGTATCATCACATATTGTATATGAGCTTTATGAGATGTTTCCTATATGCTTAGATGGTTAGATGATTAGAATGTATGCAAGTGTATGAACATGTTTTAAATATGTGTAGATGTATGGAATGCACATGTATGATTTAGATGCAAAGATGTAAGTATAAAGATGATTTATGTAAATGCAATGTGTAAATGAGCATGTAAATGTAATGTGTATATGATAATGAGTTGTGAATATGCAATATGTATATGGTACTAATATCTCATACCGGACGACAAATGCTACCCAAAAGATCATGTGAAGAATCGAGAGTGAGGACCGAACACTTGTGCAATCATGATGAAACCATAATAGTGAACAAGAACTCCCCAATGTATGAACCCAGAAGAATGCAATAAAGAGAACACCAAATTACTGCCATAATGCAAGTTTAGAATGAAAATGTAATCCTGTGCTAGATGCAATATGAGGGTGCAATTCTAGGACATGGTTGTGAGACCCATCATATAATCATCATCATTGAGCATTTTTTTGGAACATGAAAGTTGATAAAACCCTTACTGGTGCCACAATGTAACCATAAGGATATGAATATGACTTTTCATTGAATCAAATGTAGGAAATGAACATAAGCACCAAGGCACAAAAGTCAAGATGACCTGAACATTGTTTCTAGTTGATATTGTAAGAGTACACCAATATCAAGGCATTCAAAGCCAATATAACCATGAGTGCAATCATGCATAAACAAACAGATCAATAAGAAAAAAAGCAATAACAAATAGAGCAATAACAGGCAAGGAGATAGTACCGACCTCACCATGGCGTACAAATAAACAAGATCGAGGGATGTGAGGTTGTTCCACCTTAGTGCGAGAGCTCTTATCACATACACCCTATTTATTTGACATTGCCAGATCATCAAGACTACACTAACAAGTAGTAGACAAAGAAAATATCAATAAAATTCATGAGAACAAACAACATACAAAGAAATATTCAATCATAGCTCAACCAGTTTCAAAATTTTCAAATATGTTCATGTGTATGAGGTGTTGAAAAACACCGTTGTGCTTGTGAGTGCATTGTGTTTGATTGTTATTGATAGATGTTTACATTTGAGATATCCAATGTGTGTTGAAAAACATAGATGTGTCCAAAGATAGTGTTAAAAAACACTGTTTATGGTGGTGTTGAAAAACACCAGTTTGTGTGAGTAGCGAGTTGTCCTTGAGAAGTGACAAGATTACTAACTCAAGAGTAAACCAAAGATGTGATCAAATGGGGGGCCCATGCCCCCAAGTAATGATGAATGACTTGACATATGTGATGAGGACAAACTAGATGTGAATGCCCCCAAGCATATGGCGCTGAATAAATGTAAGTCAAGAGGGTTCACAAAGGAACCAGAGTGTCACAAAAGTGACCACAAGATATGTACAAACTAAAGCATAGAATCATCAAGATCGAGTATTGATAGATAGAGCATTTGAGGATAACTCCAACTATAATGGATGTGAGAAATCTCGATAGAATAGCGATAGTAGGTAGACACAGTGAGAACCACTAGTGACTGGTGCGAGAAAGATGCTCAAATGAAGTGATCACAGTATAAGCTAGACATCAGTAGGCAGACGCAGTGAGAACTACTGGTGACTGATGTGAAGAAGATCCTAAAAAGATAAAAGGACATTGCCCCCTAGATCAAGAGGCTTGTTCTGAAAGTATGACCAGTTTCAATCCATGTAAGTTGGTGTCTTGACAGGAACTGAGAGCATATGGAAAAGCAAATGCAAGAAGGAAAATAGGAAAGTAGCTGCGTAAAGCCAAGTGGTGTTGTGATAGATATAGCATTGTGGAACAAGAGGCGCCTATTCACCAGGTTTTCACCTTCTTGGTAGAAATTCTTTTTTTTCTACAATGACGTCTATTTGCCAGGTTTTCATCAATGGCACCTTTTTTTCTTTTTCTCTTTATTTTTTTTTTTTCAATTTTTTCAATTTTTTTGTATTTTTGGAATATATAAGTTTTTTGGAGATACATCAAAGTTCCTATCACTAGGTTTTCACTAAGATGATCATTTTTTCAAGACTTTTTCAAATTTTTAGGATTTTTTTAGGACTTTAGTATATACATGAGCACAGTAAAGAAGTCTCATCTGTAGAACCGCTTCAGATGAAGAGCGTTGAAGGGCTCTTTGAGTTGTTCTTCTTCAGTAGTAGAAAGTTGATAGGTACTAGACCCAAACACTGCAGTAACAATATACGAACCGAGCCAGTTTGGTTCAAACTTTCCTTTCTGGATCTAATTTTGTTGATTCTTAGGGTTCTCCCTTAGAATGAGGTCATCCGCTTGAAAATACCTTGGTCTAACCTTCTTGTTATATCTCTTGGACATCCATTTTTGGTATGCTCTAAGGTGATCAAATGCCACTTGTCAACATTTATCAAGGATTTCTAGCTCTTGTAGCCAAGATATTCTGTTATCTTCATTAGCAATGAGGCCTTTCAGAGAGACTCGCAGAGAAGGAATCTCAACCTCAATTGGTAACACAACATCTTCTCCATAAACCAAAGCATAGGGTGTAGCCCCTATTGGTGTTCTTATGCTTGTTTTGTATGCCCAAAGAGATGGATTGATCCATAGATGCCAATCTCATTTGGATTTATGCACTGTGCGATGCAGGATTTTAAGGATTGTCTTGTTGGATGCTTTTGCTTGTCCATTACCCTAAGGATAATAGATGGAAGACCAATGTTGAGTAATTTTAAACTTAGAGCATAGCTCTGTCAAATCCTTGTTTTTGAACTGTCCCCCATTATCAGTGATCATTTATGAGGGTGCACCATGTCTATAGATGATGTAGTTGAGAATGAACATAGCTACTAATTTTCCATTAGCAATGGTGAGAGGGACTGCCTCCACCCACTTGGTAAAATATTCTATAGGTGTAATTATGAACTTATGTCCATTTGAGGACAGGGGGTAAATCTGACCCACAAAGTCAAAGGCCCATTGTTGAAATGGCCAAAAAGTAATGAAGGGAATAAGCTCCTTGGCTGGAGCATGAATCAGATTACCATGTAGTTGACATTGTTTGCAAGACTTAGCAAATTGTGTAGCTTCTTTTTCCATATTTGGCCAATAGTAACCAGCTCTAATAAGTTTACAGGCCAATATTAGGCCATTAGAACGTGACCCACAGATGCCTTCATGCACCTCTACTAACGCTCATTTGGATTCATCATGTTCTAAACACCTAAGGAGGGTACAATCTAGACCATGTATATACAAGTCATTAGCGATGATGATGAACCATGAAGCACTGCAGATTAAGTGAAATTTCTCATTTTGGGAGTAAGTGTCTAGAACAATCTAGTCACGAAGGTAGGAAAAGATATGATGGTAGTGAGATGAATCATTTCCATTAACACAATAGATCATCTGTGAATTAGGGGAGTCATAGGCTGGGTAGTGTAACGTCTCCACTAGGAATTCATGTCGAAAATCATTTTCACGCATCTGTAGCATGGAGGCAAGAGTAGCCATGGCATCTGCTACTTTATTATCTATCCTTGGAACTTGTTGAAATGTGATATGAGTAAAATAATTTTTGAGGTCATCAACCAACCATTTATAAGGCACCAACTTGTCATCCCTTGTCTGATAGATATCATTGACTTGATT
>MU227726.1:1178247-1205800 GCA_018584345.1 Thuja plicata
ACTTAAAAACTTAAGGTGAGAATCAGAACATAAGAGAGGAGAAGATAGAAAGTGCAAACAAAGTTTGATTTCGGAGTTCGCCACAAACGTGACTACGTCTCCGGGTCGGCTCCAATAGAGTACGACCAATCTAATTAATCTCCAAAAATATGTTACAAAAATGCACCAACCATTCCTTCGAGCACTTTGGCAGCATAACAAAACTCCGACGTACAAGAATGGTTCAAAAAATCTCCTAGAAAAATCTCCCTATTCCTTTGAAAAACTTCACCAAAAAAAACCCGCTCAGAAATTCTGTAATTTTTTTTCCTCCCCTTGAAAAGGTCCCAAAACCCCCTTTTTATACAAAATATTAGCCTATAATAGGCTAAAACAAATTATTTTATTTTTAGGGCCTTACCCTCTGAAAATACCCCTTAGCCATTTTATAAGATTCGGCTAAACAAAATTGGGGTTAAAAATATTAACAGCCCTTAACAAATTGCTTTTAATAAAAAGGAAGGTGAGATTTAGTTAAGGGTTAGATAAAATATGGGCCGCATATATCTCAAGTTCTATTAATAGCGCAACGGCCAAGTGCTATTTTGGGTCATTGGTGGTTGGGAGTTCAACTCCCACCGACCCTCCTTCTCTACCATTGGCTGAAATAGTTTAAATTTAGGAGGTTTTAGTTGAGAAGGGTTATGAGTTCGAATCTCATAACTCAAAATTTTTCCACCCAAATTTAAAAAATGCCACATCTCTATGCTGACGTCATGATGATGTCACCATTTTTGACTTTTTGCCTCCAACTTCAAATAAACATAACTTTCACATATGAAGTCCATTTTCGACGAAACGAACATCATTGGAAAACTTGTGATGAGATATTTAATTTGACATCATTGTTGACCACTTTCGAGATGGTCTGATTTCACCTCTTATCTAGCCCTCTAGTCTGCCTATTGACCAAAACTTTGGCTGAGCGTAACTTCTGCATCCAGACTCTATTTTTGTCCGTTCAAGTTGCATTGGAATCAGGATGCCGAGATCTTTCTGATGGTACAAATTCTGGAGAGAAATGAGACACTTCAATTTTCACTGAAAATATCCACTGGATCAAGAGGTGCTTCTGTCAACTGATCTGCTATTTCCTGTCCCTTAATGGCTTTCCTTTCAACATATTCAATATCAAATTCACTGAGAAGCATGACCTGTTTCACTACTCTACTTGTGAGGGTAGCTTTACTGAGCAAGTATTTCAGAGGATCAATTTTAGAAATTAGACATGTAGTATGAGCCAACATGTAGTGCCCCAATTTTTGTGAAGCAAACACCACTGCAAGACAAGCCTTTTCTATAGCATAATATTTTGTTTCATATGAGACTAGAGTTCGACTAATGTAATAGATAGCCCTTTCTTTGTTGTGTTGATCTTCTTGAGCCAATAGGATACCCAATGATGTATCTGTAGTAGATATGTAAAGTATAAGTGGCTTCCCATGAATGGGAGGCATCAAGATTGGTGGGTTCGCAAGATACTATTTGATTTGTGTGAACCCTTCATCACATTCTTTGTTCCATTGATAAGCCACACCCTTGTGTAAAGTCTTGGTAAATGGTTGTGACTTGTCCGCCAGTTGAGCGATAAAACACTGGATAGACTGCAATTGGCCTTGAAGTCCTCTCATTTGTCTAATATTTCTCGGTGGTGGAATTTCCATGATAGATTTTACTTTTGCAGGATCTACTTCAATACCTTTGGCATAGATGATATAGCTAAGCAATTTTCTAGATGTTACGCCAACTGTGCATTTCTTAGGATTAAGCCTCAGACTTAATTGTTCCATACGATCTAGTATAGGACCTAGATCAGCAAGATGCTTCTTTCAGTGCATGCTCTTAGCTAAAGTGTCATCCACATAATCTTCCATTTTTTTATGCATCATGTCATGAATTATGGTGGTAACAGCTATCTGATATGTAGCACCAGTATTTTTGAGTCCAAAGGGTATGACATTCCAATAGAAGGTGCCCCAGGCACATGTGAAGGAAATTTTCTCTTGGTCCTCTGGCACAATTTTTATCTAGTTATAGCCAGAGAAACCATCCATTAGTGAATACATTTCATACCCTACCATCATATCTACTATCATATCAATATTAGGTAATGGAAAATCATCCTTAGGACATGCCAAATTCAAGTCTCTAAAGTTTGTGGAGACTCTTATAGATTTATCATGTTTTGATACTGGAACAATATTAGAGATCCACTCTGCATAATCAATTACTCTGATAAACATTACCTTAAGAAGTTTTTCTAATTCAACTTTGACGAGTAGAGCTACATGTGGATGCATTTTGCGAAGCTTCTTCTTGATGGGCTTAACACCTGGTGCAATGGAAAAATGGTGCATGATTAGATTAGGGTCTAATCCTGACATATCTGAATATTTCCATGCAAATTTAATCTTTTTTCTTCTAAAGAATGTGGTGAATTCCTCTCTTTCTGCTTCTAACAGTGATTGTGCCAAGTGAATAATCTCAGGTTCTGCCTCTGTGCCCAAGTTGATAGGTTGAGTTGGTTCAATATGCACAAATGATCTTTCCTAAAAATGACTTGGAAGTGCATCAAGTATCTCATCCTCAGGTGCCTCGGAGAGGTTTTCACCCTTGGATACATCTTTTATTTTGACTGTTTTAGGCTCTGATACTGCCATAATATGGTTTTCACCATCGGAGCGCCTATTTTTTCTTCTTTTTATTTTGTGACTAAGATACTTGATGTCAGCCTCAGTCATGTTGACACTTGCTTCGCTAGTGGGAGACGTTATAGTTTCAACAACATGTAGGTAATAGGCAAGAGCATAATCATTCTAGAACATAAGGACTTCATTACATGGGGAGGTAGAGTTCCAGTATATAAGCTTAGGATGGAAAACCAAAAGAGAAGTGACAGGTTCAAGTGTGTTCATGGTATAATCATCAAAGGCATGGACAAGCAAGTCGAGACCCAAAGTGATCTCATCCAGAGGTATAGTCAAATTCCTTTGATTCCTAGCGACCATAGTACATGACATGTTAACATCTAGGGAGTCAGACTCATGTGACCCTACACTAGACCGTTCACCTACTTCAAGAAGGTTTTCATATGCACTAGCTATATCTGTATCTCTATCAGAAGTGGCATATGACAAGCTGTTGAACTCATATTCATGACTGTTTGTTTCATCATTAGGTGTAATATCAAGAACATGAGTGAAATCAACCCTTTGTCCCCAGTTGGGATGATTTCTACCTAGGACCTCTGCTATGGTCAAATGAGAACCTTTTGACCTAGGTACCTCATTAGTGTTTGTAACATCAACTGCCTCTTGTGTAATGAGAAGTGACTGGAATTCTTGGTCAAACTGTCCTTGAAAGTGTGGAGGTATGTATAAATCACCCTGATGACTAGGGTTCAGAGTATATATGTTTTTCCACTTCTCATAAGTTAATGAAGCAAGTCAAGTGGTAGTATCAAAATCATTGTCAGTGTCTACCGTACTGACACATGGTACAAAGTTATCTGGCTTAGAAAAGAATGCCACCAAGTTTGGAGGAATAGGATAAGGAAAAGTATCCTCATCAGAGTTGTCTTCAGGTTCTGTAGTTTTAGGTGTTTCTTTATGTGTTGGTTTCTTATCTTCTTGAGGTACAAACTTATTTATTCCTAGTTGGAATGTGATTTTCTGGAAGCCTATACCTATAGAGTCACGTGTTTTGTGACCAATAGCTTTAAGTGGTACAATCAATCCCTTATGATTTGCACCTATGGGACCATTTCCTTTATAGCCAAAATGTTGCATAATAGATAAACCTTTTCCATATTGCTCAGGTTTTATGTCATAAGGAGGAGTTTGTTCACAATTGTCTTCTCCTTTATAGATCCAAGCTTTGATAGCTCTATTTTTAGCTTCTTCTTCTAATGGTACTGTGGCTTGTACAAAGGTACCACCATACTTTGTTGGAGGAGGAACCGTAGAAGCTTTAGTGCTTTTAGAAGGTCTCCCAAAAGAGTGTGGAGAAAAAGGCAAAGATGTAATAGATAGCACAGGTTCAATCTGATATCCTCCCATATCAGTTTCTTTGAGTGTCAAACTCTTTTCCATTTCTTTTAATTTATTCTCAAGGAGTTCAATAGATTCTCTATTGGTAGGCATAAAGATGTCAGTAGATTTTGTGAGGGCATTACAATCATAGCATGTATTAGCAGGTATAGTCACTTCTAATCCTTGGAATGGGAACTTAATGCAATAATGGTATGTGGAAGGGATAGCCTACATTTCATGGATACATGTCCTTCCTAACAGAATATTGTATGCCAAAGGAATGTCAAGCATTTGACAGACAACATCTTGTTCAAAAGGACCAACTCTAATTGGCAACACAACTAGCCCCTTGGATTTACGTTCTTCCTCATCATAGGCTTTAATGGTAACCTTTTTGTGAGCATCAATGCAATCTTTTCCATAGCCTAACTCAATAAGGAAACTAGTAGAGCAAATATTTAGACCAGCATCGTTATCTATGAGAACACGGCGAACATGCTTTGGACCATTCATGACTTCAATGTGCAGAGGGTTATTATACAGGTGACTCAAAGAATGGTCATCTTCCTCAGAGAAAGAACAATAATGTAAGGAGGTCAAGTGACATACCATGGATTGAAACCGGTTGAGATCAAGATCTTTTGGGACATTTGCCTTGGTGAGGGCTTTGTCCAGGATTTCCCTGTGAGTAGGGGAGATTTTTAGGAGCTCAAAAATAGTTATCTATGCATTAGTATGTTGTAATTGATCAAGAATGCTGTAATTGGTAGCATTAGATGAAAAAACCACTTTTGGATTCTTATTAGCAGATTCAACCTTAGCTTTGTCTAAAGCTTCAGTTGATGTAGATATAGAAGGCTCAGGGCCTTTGATGATGATCTTAACACAAGATCGAGTAACAACATTAGCGCTAACTTGAGACTACTCTTGTTTAGAAGATGGAGGCATAGACCCTTGCAAAATGAAAGGTGTTTTAGACTTGGAAGTATCTTCCTTTCCATTGAGAATGATGACATTACAATATTCATTATCAATAGGTTCAACCATATTAATGACATTGTCATTATTGGTATATGTATAGTTGACCTTAGCATCAATATTTTTTCCTTTAGATGATTCACCTTTTCCATGAGGAGGAAAAGGGTCTTTGAAAGGTTGGTGATCAGAATTTTTGTTGTGACCTCCTATAGTAATAACCTCACTGTAAATGAGATCCTAGATTTTATGCCACAATTTAAGACAAGAAGTCGTTTTATGACCTTTGTTTTGGTGAAAATCACAATAAGCAGATTCATTCCACCAAGAGGGTCTTGGTTGAAGATCATAAGGTCATAAATTATCCAATGGAGTGAGTAAATTGTTGTCTACAAGAGTCTTGTAAACCACCTCGAGAGGTTCTCCTAAAGGAGTGAATTCACGCTTGGGCCTAGGAGCCCAAGGTTTAGGTCCAGAAAATTGTGAAGTACTGAGTTTAGATTCTATCATAGCCTGTTCAGTGGATTTGGCTGCTTGCATCATGGTAGTGATTTTAAAGGCAGCCTTGGAAGGCTTAGGAGTCACATTGTCTACAACACCATCATTCACAACATTTTGGTTCTTGTTGGGAAATTTGGATTTATCCTTGTTTGAGGAGGAAGACCCTTGTTTATTTTCTTTGTGTAAGGTCAATTCTCCTTTCTTGATCATAAATGTCTCGATTCGTATAGCTTGTTTAATTATGTCATCAAAGGTTAGAGGACCTTGTAGCTATACTTGATACCCAAAGTTGGGGAGAAGATTATCGAGAAAGATATCCAAATTTTTAGATTCAGGTATCTTGCGAGAATATTGTATATAGAGTTGTCTCCATCTTTGGAGAAATGCCAAGAAAGATTCCCCATTATTTTGTATCAAATTGCAAAGATCTTGGATATGAACCGGATGTTGGATGTTGTGAGAATAGTGTTGTAAAAATAAATTGGCAATTTCATCAAAAGTTTTGATGCCATTTGGTAGTCTAGAGAACCATTCCATAGCTGATCCTCCCAAACTATGTGGGAAAAGACGCATGAGATAGGTTGTGTCATGTATGAATTCCATGGAGAGAGAACTGAACTCTCTCAAATGGTCTTGAGGGTCAGATGTACCTAAGCATTTGTCATATTTAGTAAGTTCAACTCCTTTGGGAAAAGGATGCATGCATAGACTCTTATCAAACAGGAATGGACAAATGTTGTCCAATGTGAATTGAGTAGTAGGTTTGTCTTTCTCTTTCAAGAGTTGAGAAAGTTTCTCTTGCATGGTTTGCATTTCTTTTCGCAAGCAGGAATTTTCAATTTCTTCCTCTTTATCAACAAGTGTTTCTACAACATAATTGGAAGGTAACTTAGCCCCTTTATTGGCTAGTTCAAGAATGTATTTTTCTTTCTCCTCAGTTAGGAGGACTCCCATCATTCTACAGAAATCTTTGTTAGCACGAGCTTGTGTAATCTCCTCTAGAGTGATTTCTACTTCTACATCATTAGGGGGGTTTTCAGAATGGGACTTACCCCAATTTCTAAAGAGGTTAGTTCTGCTAACCTCACCACCTGATTGGTTATGATCTACCATCTTGCCAAAATGCAAGGATTCAAGGTGTAAAGACTTGATATGAAAAGATTGAGTATTCTTTGAATATGGGTCTTCTTGGAACAAAGGATTTTGAACCCTACAAAGATCCACTAGAAATGACTGTTTATTATAAGGTCGACATATCAGAGAAGGAGATCAAGATGATTCTACACTAGATGTAGGCAACAATGGTGTGGAAAGTACAGATTCATCTTGATTGATTGAAGGAAATTTTTTTCCACTTCAAGTTGTGACAGTCATAGACAAAGTTTAAACAAGGAAATGTGAACTAGGACCAAACTTGAAATTGTCTCAAAGTTATTGCATAGAACATACCAAAAGGGTGAAGTATCCTTGGTGCAAATCATTGAAGATGAGGCTAGAATAGCCAAGAGATGACTATTGTGACACAAGGCATGACAACATAGATGAAAGAGATCAAAAAGACATGAGACATGACCAGTTTAAGCAAGAATCACGCAATTCTCAACCCAAGAAACCAAATTTCAGACTGTGTGAAGATGGATGGCAGAAAAATAGACCCATATCAGAGACCAAATTTGATAGAAGTACACCTGATTGACAGATTTTAGCTCACTATTTTGGACAAAAGACTCTAGTTTTGCGCAAGGAAATGCTCTGTCGCACGAAGTTTCTCACCAACCTGTGCAAAAATTTGCAATATTCGCACAAAGAATGACACCAATTTCATAGAATAAAAAGTGATAGAATAATGGCACTGTTGCCAAATGTCATGTGATAGTGTATTTCATATCGCATATATTTGTAGTAAATCACACAAAGATTGGGAAATGTCACACGAAACTATGCAAATGTTGAAAAAATTATGTTTATAGAATCAGAATGTTGAGACCAATTTACATTTCCCAAGGTGAAATCATGTTGTTTTTTGATAGATAGTTCAAGTTACAGATTGTTTTGGACATGTTCAAGATTGATAGGTTGCATTTTTTGACAATAGTTTCGATTGTTCAAATGATACACCCATGCAAAACACATTAAACATAATATTTGTAGTACCAGAACAAAAACATCACAATCCTAGGATAGCCAGGACAATATTTGTTGAATCCCCACTTGAACTGAAGTTCATCTATGCTTACTCTTAGTGGATAACTTAGAATCTTGGAAGCACGGGCTCCTCCTTACATATGCACTCACTTCTTAGGCATACCAAGCTTCAAACCCCAAAGGAATGCATACCAAAGGGTTGATATCTCTACTAAAAGCCATAAAAATGTGGGGTGTCTTAGTCAGTCTTTGACCTTCCGCGCCAATAGAGAGAGGGTTTTTGGAAAACTAGAACAATAGTTTGTAGTAAGGTCATCCATTCAGGTGGTTGTGATCAAGTCATTTTGCCAATAAAGGGGGCTCTCCCAATCCTTTCAAACCAAGGCTTTCACCTTAACAATGTCAGGACTTTAACGCACCACTAGGGTACTGGAGGAGATTTTTGTTGCCACAACAAATTCACACCTGTCTATTGTGACATTAATCACAATAGCATTTTTTGTATACCGGTTTGGAAGGGCTTGGCTTTAGCTTGTTACCAATTGGGCATCCACTCTCACCAGCTCTGCTAAAGCTCTCGGGAGGTAGCCACTGTAGAAGAATCACATGAATTTCTCTTACACCCAAGATCCATAAAGGAAAGGGGAGAGGATATGTTCATGTAGTTCTTAGGATTACAATCTAAAAAACACTTCAATCACGCAAGACAATGATTCATTTTAAGCACCAACCGAAGTGTGTTTTAACTACTAAAAATAGATATAAGAAGTTGTCAAAACATGCAAGGTCTTTGACAAATGTCCTACAATAAAATCATTAGTAGTTTGTAATGCCTTTCTTCATATCAATGTCCTACAATAAATGCGTTAGAAGTTTATGATGTCTTTTCTTTGTCTCAGTGTCTTGCAAACCACTTTTATCCTATTTCAAAAGATAAAATCAGAGAAACATAGATGTCAAAAAATAGTAGGTGGTTAGAAAATTGAGGCAATAAAATATCAAACTAAAAGCTCTGGAATGTAATTTTGCATGATAAAGTATTATAGATCACATGAAGAAGTGCAGCAAGCCACACGAAGAACTAGAAAATTCACACGAGACGTATAGAAATTTCAAATGAAATTAGAACAGAACTTGTACAAAAGTACTGACAGAATGCAAAAAAATGAAAAAATGAGGCCAAAAAAGAATGTACCTACCCCATGGTGGGCACCAGAAATGTATGAGGTAAATTTGGCCTTGTTAACTCACCATACACTTCAACATAGTCCTTCACTAGGCACACACAAGACTGAATATGAGATTATTCATCCTGTCTGCCTACATGATTCGACCTGTTGCCTTCTATCCAGACGGGGTTTTCAAAATAGCTCTCAGAATGAGAGTCTCACAACCATAGACCAATCTAGGAATGAAAGGTTTTTCTCCATGAATGTAATACAATGCAAGATTATTCTAAGAAATGAAAGATGTGAGATTAATCTAAGACATGATTTCAATGCAATTATTCTAGAAATTGAAACTATTCTATTGCAATAATGAAATTATTCTATATGAGATATCAAGAAATGTGACAATAATTCAGTATTCTAACAATGCATAAAAATGAGTGGTGGTTTGAATGAGAGAAAGAGATTTCTTTTATAGTCTCAGAGATGATCAGAATAGAAACTTTCCTCTTTGAAATAAAACAGATAGAAAAGCCAGTTTAAATTAGAAAGCTTTATTCAAAAGAATACAATAAATTGTTTTCTTTCTGCTTTAGCTGTTTTCTTTCCTTGACTTAATTATGTTTTATTTGAATTAAATTATTTTCTTTCTCTTTAAAGCACAATTAATTCAAAGATTCTATTTTTGAACAGAAGAAAGATTTTTGAGAGATTATCCAATTAATTAAATAAATATGATCTCATAATTGATTTTTCTCAATTATCTAAATAATTAAATTCAATTATTGAAACGAGGATATTTCTTTAATAATTAAATATTATTTAATTCCTTTTTTCATGTGTCTTAGCTAAAGAGGGTGAATTTAATTTAATTAAAGTACTAGGACTTTATTAATTAAATTAATTCAATCATAAGGTTTGTTTAGCCAAATAGATATTTAGGAATTAAATATGATGTATGATTAATGCAAATTTAAAATTTTCTGCATTTGACACTTAAGTCGAGTAGAGTCTGTTAAAACTCAGAACTGCCTAGTACAATAGGAATTTTATGATTTAGAAGAGTGATAAATGCAACAAAATTGGTTAGGGTTGCAAGATGCCAATTTTGGGGTGTTACTTCCTCCACTTAAGTACAGAAAGTAATTAAGCATATGCACAATAAGATAACACAAAATACAACACCACAATTTGATTACGGGAAACCAAAATAGGTAAAAAAAACCCGGTGGGAATTAGCACCCACAAAGAAGGAATTAGCACCCACAAAGAACTATACTTGAGTATAATAGTCCCTGTTAGAAGATCTTAAAATCATGTTAGGAGTTGATATTTATAATGAAATAAGTACAGTGACCTA
Source organism: Thuja plicata (assembly GCA_018584345.1). Lineage (NCBI taxonomy): Eukaryota > Viridiplantae > Streptophyta > Pinopsida > Cupressales > Cupressaceae > Thuja > Thuja plicata. The sequence continues at coordinate 1,188,468 of MU227726.1, forward strand.
GTTAAGGGTCTGACTTTGTTAGGAGTCTTTTACAAATAACCCTGTTAGGGGTGAGGACTCACTGTCCAAAATCTCACTTCTAAAATAATGAAGGCTAAAACCTTTAGTAAAATAGATATACACTATATCTGATAATGAACTGTTTGAGTAGACATGTTTTCTTGATCAATTCTAATGTATTTTATACTTCCACAACTTCTTCACATAGATCTTTGACTGATGAATGAAATGGCTAACTATCCCAAAATAATCAGCATTCTGTTCTATTCTTGTTCTATCTGTTTTCTTATCATTCACACTTAGTGTTTACAAAATGAACTACTATATGTGTCTTCTCCAAAAGATATGATCTTTGTTAGCTTTAAGAGTCCCTTCAATTCTTCTCTTGTCATCCAAACCAAGCACACAACATAATTAGAACCGCGCACTCAAAATGAATAGATGCACCGCTTCACATAGTTGGCTCCACCAAAATTACTCAAATGTCATGCTTCAAATGAAACATGATTAACACCTTTGGATAATTATCTTTTACTCATAACTAAACATAAATCTGAACACACATATCCCATAGATAGACACAACTAAATAATCAGTGAGATTATTGTCGGCTTCCTGAAAACATTCTTCTAAAACTGTGTCTAGTAAACAGAGTAACATAACTCAACTGTAGTTGAACATCTGAGTCTATGTGGATGTACATGGTATACTAGCTATGTCTGAAACATAAAAACAACCGCGCAAGGCTTCTACATATCCATACTGAAAAGTGAATATAGTTCACTATTGTATACTATATGTTGTCATCAATGACAAACATACAATCAACTATTTGCACCAAGGAAAATCTCCAACAATCTCACCCTTTGACATTGATGGCAACATATGATTAAAAACACCATCAATCCAAAAGTGTCTTCTTTCTTTTTACAATCTTCTCTATATCCTCATCAAAGGTTCCTCTACATTGTTGCAGCTCCTCTGAGTGTGTTTTTATTTTCATGACTATATACTCCCCCAGCATATATGCTCCCTCTTACTATATACTCGCCTTTTGACATCAATGGCAAAGGATGGAAAATACAAATAAGCACTATTGGAAATATTGTTTTGAAAGATACAATGGAAATAATTATTATTTTTTCATTGATGTCAAACCTTAACTGTTGAGACTATTGCTATCTGTTTGAGTACCATATATTTTGATTGATGGAGGATATTTAACAAGAAGACCAAGAAGAATGGTTGAGTTATGAGGAATTACAAAGGGTACTTTATCAGTTGGCACATTGTCAAAGTGATATGTTGTTTATCTTTCACTGACAGTTTACTGAGAACAAGTTATGACGAGCAAGTTTTGTGTTGGTTGAGCACTAGTGTGTGCTGAGCATATTTTCTTCTATGTGCCGAGTGTCAGTAAATTGCCGAGGAACATAGTGTTGGCCGAGTAGTAGCATTTTGATGATTGATGAGATTTAATATCTTTGGCCAACATAGTTGATTTTATTGGGATATGTAAAGTTAATTAAGGATAAGCACATTTGATCTACACTATGTAAATGCATGGGTAACCATAATTAATGCATGGATAAAATATTTAATTGGTGATTGTATTGGAGAAATAAATTAAATGTAATGGTGGAAAGATCCATTGGATTTGACCTAACCTAAGATCTACAATCTTTATTAAGTGGAAAAAGATGTTATGACCTATATGGAGAGGTATATGATAACCTCAAGAGGTTATTCATGGATATAGCTGTGTATGCAGAGTATGCAAGAGGATTGCATGGTTAATTGACTGATTGGAAAGATCTAAGAAAAGAAGGCTGAGCAGAGAAGTAGAGAGAGATTGCTTGATGAATTCCCAAGTAGATCTGGAGTTTGAGATGAGAATGGAGGCTGCTCAGTGAATTAGAATTAGAGCTAAATTGGATTTGGATTACAAAGTAAGTTGTATGAATCAGATCAAACCTATTGATTACTTTCTAACCATTGTATCAGTTCAAATCCTTTAACAAGGTTGACCTAACAGTCATTGTATAAATCCTTTGAACAAGGTGACATTCAAATTGGAATGTTCTAAGTCCTCTAACAAGGCCACTCCTAATAGGGTGATTAAATTCTTTAACCAGGTCACATTTAGCAATGTGTTTTGTAACCTTTAACAGGGTTGGCTCTTAACACGGCATCACATCAAAAGAGTGAAAACTTGATAGCATGTTATTGGTGGTTTTTCCCAAATTGGGTTTCCATGTTAAATACTGGTGTCAACTTGTGTGAATGTTTATATAGTGTTTTACTGTTAATTTTGTACAAGCTTATTTCATTTGAACAGTAAACTGCATACTTATATTGTTGAATTATGCTATCACTGTCGAGCAAATCTGAGTTCTTTAATTTGGTATAAAGTTTCAATGGGCACATCTAGACCTATGGATAACTCATTCACCCCCCTCTTAGTTATTCTAAATTCATTCTAACAATTGGTATCAGAGCTTTGGTCTCTTGAAAAATTTTGAAGGTACTTGGAGCAAAAGATCAAGATGTATAAAAGGGAGGTACCAAAGTTTAACAAGGACAACTTTCTAGCATGGAAAAGTTTGATAAAATTTCATTTGGCTGGTGTTGGTGATTCTACTAAACATCATGTTGATCAAGAATATGTAGCCCCTACAGGAGCTCTAAATGTTGTACAGTTAACAAAAAAGAAAGAACACAATCAAGCAATGTTGGAGATTGCATCATCCCTGAACTATCATGAGTTTGAAGACATAAAGGATTGTACAAGCACAAAGATAAAGAGGGATGCCATTGAAACCATCTATGGAGGTGACACAAATGTGCTAAGAGCCAAATCTGAAAGCTTGAGAGGTAAATTTGATGAAATGAAAATGCAAGAAGGAGAAAATATAGTTTCATATTATGGTAGGATAAAGGAAGTTGTAAATGTTAGTAATAACTGAGAGGGGGGGGGGGGGAATCAGNAAATGAAAATGCAAGAAGGAGAAAATATAGTTTCATATTATGGTAGGATAAAGGAAGTTGTAAATGTTAGTAATAACTGAGAGGGGGGGGGGGTGAATCAGTGGCCTAAAAAATTTATCCTTCAAACTTAACCACCAATCAATAAACCTTAGATTATTATGTCCATAAAAGATGCATGCTATGAAATACTAATAATGATTTAACTATCTGTCAGTTTTCCTTTTCTATCCTTATTCTCCTTGATTACCGATAAGTAGTATAACTATTTACTGAAACTCAATAAATAAGCAGAGTATACTGATCAATCTAGTGTTAACTATGTCAGATATAAAACAATAAATAAATGAATCATACACACATAAAACATGAATTTTTAACATGGAAACTTTGTTAGGGGAAAAACACTAGTACCGGTACCCCAAATTTTCACTCTTCTGAAGTGAGCCCTGTTAGGAGCCAACCCTGTAAAAGGTTACAAACACAATGTTAGGTGTGACCTTGTTAGAGGATTTTATACATAGAGGTTGTCACTTAGTATCGAGCATCTATTGCTACCATCCTTGAATCAGCCTCCTTCTTAGACTCTCAATAGGTATCGGACAAGTCCAATGCTACTTTCATGAATCAAGCTTTTTGGCACTTCTTGGGATGTACCTCAATATATAGAAGACTATTAAGTCCTACTCTATTAAGAGACTTGATGATTCAATGGTTAAACTAAAACACTATGACCTGTTCATGATACAACTTTGAATTGCATATTTTCAAATCTATTTAAGTACATTGCCTCTCTAATCAATGTATCAATTCAATTCTTTGTGCTCCACACTTTCTACTCTGTGATGATGTGCTCATTGTTCATCAGTGTCTGTAGAATTCATTAGCTCTCCTTCAGCTTAATTGATAAGGACTGTATGAAGATATTCTTCATTAGTTTCTCTTCAGCATCCTCTTTATATTCACTCCACTTAATCCCATCCATAAATGAATTAAGCTTGTCTCTTATATAGAAATGATATTCATTATTTCTTAATTCTTGGCATGAAAAAGAATCCAGCCAATTTGATTGAAAGCATAACTCCTACTTTTCTTGTAATTATCTTCTTACCAATTGTATAAATCATCTTTAAATAAATCACTTAACTCTGGTTGAATAAAATAAAGAAAACAACCAGTTAAGTCTATCTTTAGCTCTTGCCAGCAAGATATTTTGTCATTTTCTAAACTATTTGTTCCGTTGGTCAACTCTATAGTTAGTCATTGCTGACAACTAAAATTTCTGTCAGTGTGACTCTAGTTAGCTTCGCGATCTCCATCTGTCAGGCATCATTGGATTTTTACTCATCGGGCAACTCTATTTTTATCTCATCGGGAATCTTGTGGTTTTATTTTATCGGGCAACACTGTCTTCTGCTCGTCGGGTATCACTATGACTTTTCTTCTTTACCTTTACCGATAGTGTGCACTTCATCGGTGTTATTTGTCACTTAGTGAATACTTGAATTTTATGCATTTCTGAAAGCATAACCTTTGTTCCATTGATTCTCTAAATTTTTTGGCATTATGTACATGACCGTACATATGATATCAAGTTTACATCAATGTCAATACAAACCATTAACTGATTTAATGTCTTGCATTATCTTCAACTTAACATTATCAAACATCCAATCAGTTACATGCCATGAATCTCTCCCTTTGGCATTGATGGCAACATACTATATTATCAGACTATACTATTTCTAATACAATATGAAATACAACAGTTGAGATTCATCAAACTACCAATCTTTTTGTTTGATAATTGATAAATGTCTGATCTCTGGTAAGCTCTATTTTAGCTTAGATTTGATTCTTGCAGCTCTCTATCTTCTGATGTTTTGTGTCCTCTCCTTGTGTCAATTTATCTCCCTTGACTTTTCTTTCACATTTTATGTCTTTTTCTCTTGTCAGCAACTCTCCCTTTGTATAAAATTTCCATACAATTTCTCTCCTTTACGATATAATCTCTCCCTGTTGGAGTAATATGATAATGGATAACCTTTCTCTCTTTCCAAAAAGATGTGATAATATGGATAATATCTCTCCCTTTGACAACAAGGGAAAAAAAATAATTTACAAATATCTGACATTCATGTCAAACAATCACTTTCTTTCTATCCATAATATATTCCTTGAATTTCCCTTATCCATCAGCAATACAACAATATTCTCTGGTGCTCAGTTCTAATATATACCTATCTATATATAGATGTATCTTTGAAGTTCATATCTTTTCTTGCAATCACCATTAATGATATTTTGATAATGTGTAGGCTGATGCAGCCTTCAGTCATTTTACTAACTGCTAGATAAGGGTTTGACCCCTAGTCTCTTTCTCAAGTACTCAAATGTATCCTTGGGTATTGGCTTGGTGAAGATATCAGCTAATTTTTCTTTGGATTGCACATACTCAAGTATCGCCTCCTTTTCTTGAACTTGTTCTCTCAAATAATGATACTTGATTGCAATGTGTTTAGTCTTTGCATGCATGACTGGATTCTTGGAAATGTTTATTGCACTGGTGTTATCACAATAGACAATTATTGGTTCTAAGATCTCCATATGCATACCTTCTAGCAACTATTTGATCCATGCAATATTTGAGCAATTTGCAGTAGAAACATCATACTCTGCTTCTGCACTAGACTAAGAGATGCATCCTTGCTTCTTGCTAATCCATCTGACAAGTCTGTCACCCATAAAGAATTCTCCTCTAGTTTTTTTCTTTCGGTCATCAAGATTTCTAGCCCAATCAACGTCGGTAAACACCTTAAGTTCAAATTTTCCTTCTCTTCTATAACATAAGAAAAATTCCTCAGTATTCTTTACATATCTTAGAATTCTTTTCACACCAATCATAGGTGATTCCTGGGGTTATCATAAAATCTAACAATAATCCTTCTGCATGTGCAATATCTAGTCTAGTGTGTACAACATACATGAGTTTTTGAATCATTGATCTGTACAAAGTCTGATTTACCTTTGTTTTCTTCTCCTCCTTTTTTGACTTACATCAAGTAGCCATCAGTGTTCCAACTAGTTTGGAATCTTCCATCTTGAATATTTTCAGGACCTCTTTGATGTATTTGGACTGTGTAATGAAAATACCTTCACTTTGTTGAATGATCTGTAGACCAAGAAAGAACTTGATCTCTCCAATCATAGACATCTCAAACTCTTTTCTCATTTAATTAGCAAATGATTTGCATAGCATATCATTGCCTCAAAATATGATGTTATCAACAAATATTTCAGAAATCAAATTGTTAGCATAAGTATCTTCCTTCAAATAAAGATTACTATTTTCACTAGTCCTTACAAATCCAATTCTTATTAGATAGGAATGAAGTCATTCATACCAGGTTCTAAGAGCTTGTTTCAATCCATACAAGGCTTTGTGAATTCTATATACCATGTTTCTCTTTTCTGGATTGACAAACCCTTCTGTTTGCTCAATGTATACCTCTTCTTCAAGTATTCCATTTAGGAATGCTAACTTGACATCCATCTGGCATACCTTGAATCCTTTGAATATAGCATAAGAAAGTAGTATTCTTACTCTTTCTATCCTAGCAATGGGTGCAAAGGTCTCTCCATAGTCTATAACTTCTTCTTGTGCATACCCCTTGCATACTAGTCTTGCTTTGTTCCTTGTAACTTCTCCATTCTCATTTAGCTTATCCCTGAATATCAATTTTTTAAAAATGACATTCTTGTCATTTGGTCTTGGCACAAGTGGCCATGTCTTGTTCTTCTCAATCTACTCAACCTCATCATTCATAGCCCTTATCCATTCTTCATTATCCAGTGTAGTATTGACAGATTTTTGCTCAAACTCATAAATTAAACAATTTGAGTTTAAAGACTTACTTCTTTTTCTTGTACCAAATTTCTTATCACTATGATCTGGATCTCTAGATTTTCCTTTTTACATATCTTGCAAGTACAGGTATAGCTCTTTGTGTATCAGCTTCATCATCATTTTTATCTTCATTCTATTCTTCATAACCTTGTACATTATTTTGATTATCATCCTGACTGTCAGTAATTGCAGTATGACCGTCGGTTGCAACATTTTGTTGTTCTAAGATTAAGCATTGGTGCTCGAACACAGTGTTGGGTTCTTCATAGTATAAAAACTTGTTGTAATCCTCTGGTTCTTTTGTCCTTTCCATCTCATTCTTTTCTGCAAATTCATCTATCTTTATATTTGCACTTTCAACAATTTTGTTAGAAGTCTTGATAAGACATTTATAAGCTTTTCTCTTGGTGGAATACCATAGAAAAATACCTTCATCACTCTTGGCATCAAGCTTTCCATTTCTATCATCCTTTAAGACGTAACATTGACTACCAAATATTTTGAAGAAACTTACATTGGGTGTTTTACCATACAATAGCTCATAAGGTGTCTTCTTTGTGTCCTTCTTCAATTGTACTTTGTCCAGTGTGTAGATAGTAGTACTGACAGCTTCCCTCTAAAATATTTGGGTGATACCTATCTCTATCATCAATGTTCTAGCACAATCGACTATTGATATGTTCCTTCTCTTAGCAATCCCATTTTGTTGTGGTATTCTTGGTGTAGAAACCTGTCTTTTTATACCATCCTCATTATAGAAATTAGTGAATTCATCTGATATAAACTCTCCTCCTCTATCTGACCTCAAATATTTAAAATCCTTACCACTTTTTTTCTCTACCATAGCCTTATACCATTTAAACATCTTGAATGCTTCAGATTTATCTTTTAGAAACAAAACTGTCATCATTCTAGAGTAATCATCAACAAAGAGAATAAAATATCTATCTCCATAATAACTCTTTATCCTCATTGGTCCACATAGATCAGTATGGACTAATTCTAGAATATCATCAGATGTATGGGTTTTACTTTTGAAAATAGACTTTGTCATTTTACCTTTTTGACAATTTTTGCACATGATGTTGTCTAGCTTTGTCATCGTCGGTAACCCTCTTACATTTCTCCTTTTTCTTATTTTCATCATGTTGTCAAAATTCACATGACACAATCTTTTGTGCCACAACCATATGTCTTCATTTCTAGTCATTAAGCAAGTGGTGTTAGTATCATTGAGCTAGAATAAGTTACCTTTAGTCTGTTCACCGGTACCAATCAGTTTTCCTGATTTATTAAAGATCTTTTCCTTCTTATTCTCAAATGCTAGTCTGTGACCTGAATTATTTAGCTGAGAAACACTCAACAGATTATAATTCAATCCTTTTACCCAATAATCATTTTTACATTTAATCACGTTATTCAGCATTATAATTCCTTTACCTTCAACTGGACAAGGTTCGGTGTCAGTATCTTCATCTTTGCAAGAAGCTAGGTAGCTAGCCTTCTTTCCTTTGTCCTTGTAGTATCAGGTATCTCTTCTTTCTAATTGTTAGTAACCTCTATAATCTTTGTTATCACCTCTATCAGATTTATTCTCAAAAGATTTGTCATTACTTCTGTCATCTTTTCTTCTGTTAGGACATCTTGCAGCAAAGTGTCCAATCTCTTTACAATTAAAGCATACAAGTGATAACTTGCCTTTATATTTACCTTTGGCTCTGTGCATTCTTCTATCCATAAGTACTTCTATATTATCTAGATCTTCTTCTTCACTTTCACTTTCACTATCTCTTCAAGATGTGTGTCTGTGACTTGATTTTCTTATTCTCATAGAAAACTTAAATGCAGACTCTAAGTTTGGTAAGACACTATTATCAAAGTTAGTCATCTGAAATAAAATCAGTCTACCAATTAAACTATCAAGAGTAACTGTATTGTTTGCTACTACTCTCATTTCTTGAATGGCAGAAACTCTAATAGCATACACAGGCAGTAAGGTTCTCAAGATTTTACTTACCACTGTCTCCTCTTCAAGTGTACCTCCAACTCCTCATATAGCATTGACTACTTATTTTATTCTTGTGATGTACTTTGTGATGTTTTCTCCTTCTTTCATTCTAAGATCATCAAATTTTCTTCTAAGGCTTTCTACCTTGGCTCTCAGAACATTTTTATCACCTCCATGTACAAGCTCCAATTTTTCCCACATCATCTTTGCAGTTTTGCAATCCTTGACATCTTCAACTTTAGCATCAAAGAGTGAGGAAGAAAGCTCTATGACCATGAAGTTGTGTTCATGCTTCTCTCTCAATTGATGTATGGTTAATGATCCTATGGGAAACACATATTCTGTATCTAGGAATTGAGTAACAACATTACCAATACCTGATAAGTGGAGTCTTATCCTACTTTTCCATGATGCAAAGTTGTCTTTGTTCAACTTGGGCACATCTCATATATTCATTTTGTGATCTTGACTTAGGTCTTGAAACCTTCCTTTCTAAGCACACAAGGTCTGATACCAATTGTTAGTAATAATTGAGAGGGGGGGTGAATCAGTGGCCTCAAAAAATTTATCCTTCAAACTTACCCACCAATCAATAAACCTTAGATAATTATGTCCCTACAAGATGCATGCCATGAAATACTAATAATGATTAAAGTGTCTGTCAGTTTTCCTTGTCTGTCCTTATTCTCCTTGATTACCGATAAGTAGTATAACTATTTACCCAAACTTAGTAAATGAGAAAAGTATATCGATCAATCCAATGTTAACTATGTCAGATACAAAACAATAAAGAAATGAATCATAAACACATAACACACAAATTTTTAATGTGGAAACCCTGTTAGGGGAAAAACCACAGGGAATGGTACCCCAAATTTTTACTCTTCTGAAGTGAGCCCTGTTAGGAGCCAACCCTATTAAAGGTTACAAACACACTGTTAGGTGTGACCTTGTTAGAGGATTTTATACATAGAGGTTGTCACTTAGTATTAGGCATCTATTGCTACCATCCTTTAATCAGCCTCCTTCTTAGACTGTCAATAGGTATCAGGCAATTCCAATGCTACTTTCATGAATCAACCTTTTTAGCACTCCTTGGGATGTACCTCAATATATAGAAGACTGTTAAGTCCTACTCTGTTAAGAGACTTGATGCTTAAATGGTTAAACTGAAACTTTATGACTTGTTCATGATGCAAATTTGAATTGCATATTTTCAAATCTATTTAAGTACATTATCTCTCTGATCAATGTATCAATTCAATTCTTTGTGCTCCATACTTTATGCTCTGTGATGATGTGCTCACTATTCATTGGTGTATGTAGAATTCCTTCACTCTCCTTCAGCTTGATTGATCAAGACTATATGAAGATATTCTTCATCAGTTTTTCTTTAGCATCCTCTTTCCATTCACTCTCCTTAATCCCATTTTTAAATGAATTAAGCTTGTCTCTTATATAGATATGATATTCATTGTTTCTTAATTCTTGATTCTTGATTCTTAGCATGAAAAAAAATCTAGCCAATTTGATTTAAATCATAACTCCTAATTTTTCTCATAATTATCTTCTTGCCAACTATACAAATCATCTTTAAATCAATCACTTAACTCTCGTTGAATAAAATGAAGAAAACAACTAGTTAAGTCTATCTTTAGCTCTTTCTAGCTAGATATTTTGTCATTTTTTGAACTCTCTGTTCCATTGGTCAACTCTGTAGTTAGTTATCAATGATAACTGATAGTTCTATCAGTGTGACTCCAGTTAGTTTTGGGCTCTCCATCCATCGGGAATCATTGGACTTTTACTCGTCGGGTAGATCTATTTTTAGCTCGTTGGGAATCCTATGGTTTTGCTTCATCAAGAAACACTGTCTTCTGCTCGTCGGGTATCACTGTGAATTTTCTTCTTTGCCTTTATCGATGGTGTGCACTCCATCGGTGTTGTTTGTCACTTAGTGAATAATTAACTTTTATGCATTACTGAAAGCATAACCTTTGTTCCATTGCTTCTCTAAAGTCTTTGGCATTATGTACATGACCATACAGATGATATCAAGTTGACATCAATGACAATAAAAACCATTAACTGATTTAATGTCTTGCATTATCTTCAACTTAACATTATCAAACATCGAATCAGTTACATGTCATTAGTAAATTCTATTAGAGGAGCTAAAGGAACCATTGATGATAACACTATCATGAGCAAGGTACTGAGAACAGTTCTTCCTATTTATGCCATTAGAGTATCTGAAATTCAAGAATTGAGATGTACTCCTAACAATAATTTAACTTTGGAAAGTTTGGTAGGGAGACTTACTGCATTTGAAATGTCAAATTTTGATAACTATACTCCACAAGCCATTGAAACTGCATTCAAGTCCCAGATGGTCCTCAACAAATCAAACAAAGAAAATAAATGTGTGGATAGTAACAACGCCACTTCTGATGATGATATAGAAGAATTTGAGGCACTTATGGCAAGAAGACTATCAAGAGGAAAAGGGAAATTCAAAGGTGAAATTCCTATTATTTTTTTCATGTAACAAAGTTGGTCATATTGCTGCAAGATGTCCTGATAAGAATGACAAAGATGAAAGAAGAAAAAACAAGTATAAAGATAGAAAGGATGATCGAGACTTTAGGAAGTACAAGGATTACAAAGACAAAGGTAAGAAGTCCTGCTATATAGCTGAAGAACCTTTTGACAATGATTCTAACAAATCTGATGAAAATGATATAGAAGTTGTGTATGTTGCAATGAAAGATGATTTTGATGATGATGATGAGAAAACTGCACAAATTTCATATATGAGTAAAGGTGATCATTGGATTATTGTCAGTGGTTGTTCACATCACATGACCAGTGATAAAGACAAATTTGAAACCTTAGATCAGTGTAAAGGTAGTTATGTTAAATTTGGAAATGATACACCATGTCGTGTCAAAGGGAAAGAATCAATTCAATTGAATGACAAAATTATATGTGATGATGTATATTAGGTTGATGATCTTAAGTATAACCTATTGAGTGTTTCACCGCTAAATACTTCTGGTTACATAATTGAATTCCACCATAGGAAAGAAAATATCTATGATGCCAATGGAGAATTAGTTATAAGTGGTGAGCAGACAAATGGTAACTTATTTTATTTGGATTTAACTATTGAGACATGCTTGTTTGCACAATATAATGATGTTTGGTTATGGCATAAAAGGTTGTGCCATGTAAACTTTGATAACTTGGTAAGCATAAGAAAATTGAAAAAGGTTAGAGGGCTACCTAAGTTAAAGAAACCTGAAAATGCAATGTGCAAGCAATGTCAATTGAGAAAGATGACTAAATCTAGTTTCAAAAGAAAAACTCATACTTCTGAGAGTATGCTAGAATTGGTTCATACTAACCTTTGTGGACCTATTGGTGAGAAAATTTACTATGGAGACAAACATTTTATCTTATTTGTTGATGATTACTCTAGAATGATGACTGTTATGTTTCTTAAAGAAAAATCTGATGCATTCTAGTTGTTCAAGTGGTACTTGGCAAAAGTTGAAAAGGAGATAGGTAAGAGTCTGAAATGTCTAAGATATGATAGAGGAGGCGAGTTTATTTCTAATAAGTTTAAAAAAAAATTCAATGACAAAGGGATAAAAAGATAGATGTCTACACCTAGGATACCACCACAGAATGGTATAGCTAAAATAAGAAATAGATCTATCATGGATTGTACCAGAACACTAATGATGGAGAAAAATGTTACATAGAAATATTGGAGAGAAGCTATAAATACAGCAGTTTATACCCTAAAAAAAATACAAGTCAAGAAAGGTACAAAAACTACACCTTATGAGCTATGGTATGGATATGCACCTAGTGTAAGCTACTTTAAAGTTTTTGGAAGTAGATGTTTCATACTGGAGGCTAACATAAATGGAAAACTTCATGCTAAAGGTGAGGAAGGCATATTTCTTGGATATTCAACTAAAAGTAAGGATATAAGTGTTTGAATTCTAATACTAACAAAATTGTGGAAAGTGCAAATGTTAGAATTGATGAATATGCAGAAAGAAATGAATAAGAAAGCATGACTGAGCTTGAGAGTTACAAGTCATTCACCTATCCTGATGAGGTAGATTATAATGAATTACCTGAAACTGAAACTAAAGTTGTCGAGCAACAGTCTGAACCTACCGAGTCATAGAATGAAATTGTCAGGCAACAGGAGGTGACTGTCAAGCTATCTGATGGAGGTGTCGAGTCATAGTTTCAACCTAAATTAAACAAGAATGATCAATCTGAAGCACAAAAATAACCTACTTTGGAAAAATATATTAGAAGGCACCATAAACCTGATCAAATCATAGGAGAAAAGGATTTTGCAGTCATGACAAGAAGCAAATTGAGAGAAGATACCTTCTTGTTATGTGATTTTGAGCCTAAAATAGTAAAAGATGTCTTAGACAATGAAGATTGGATTCAAGCCATGAAAGAAGAGATTGAACAGATTGAAAAGAACAATACTTGGACACTTGTACCTAGGCTAAATGATAAAAATATAATTGGTACTAAATGGGTATTCAAAAACAAGCTAAATGAACAAAATAGGTAACAAGAAACAAAGCTAGACTGGTATGCAAGGGTTATGCACAAGAGGAAGGAATTGACTATGGAGAGACATTCGCTCCATTTGCAATATTGGAAGGTGTAAGAACCTTACTTGCATATACAGCCTACAAAGGATTTAAAGTCTATCAAATGGATGTGAAGTCAGCATTTCTAAATGGAATATTAGAAGAAGGAGTCTACATTGAACAAGCTGATGGATTTTTAGACCCAAGAAAAAGGAATATGGTTTGCAAATTACACAAAGCACTATATGGACTGAAGAAAGCACCCAGAGCATGGTATGAAAGATTGCACAACTATCTGATGAAGATTGGATTTGCAAGAACAAATGACAACAGCAATCTATATTTAAAGAGAGAGAAAAGTAAAGGTAATTTATTAGCTAAAATTTGTGTTGATGACATTATCTTTTGTGGACAAGATATGCTATGCCAAGCATTTGAAAAGGAGATGCAAACTAAATTTGAGATGTCTAAGTTTGGTGAGATAAAAAAATTTGTTGGTTTACAAATATATCAGATGAAGAATGGTATCTATATTACTCAATCCAAATATGTCAAAGAGATACTAAAAACTTTTGGAATGGAAGATTCCAAACCAGTGAGTACTCCCATGGCCACTGGACAGAAATTAAGAAAGAATGATGAGACAAAAGAAGTAAATCAAACATTGTACAGATCAATGATTTGAAAAATACAATATGTTGTACATAGTAGACCTCATATTGCATTAGATGTTGGTATTGTTGCTAGATTTTTTGCGAATCCCAAAGAAACTCATATGATGGTAGTAAAAAGGATTCTGAGATATTTGAAAGGAACAGATGAATATGGTCTATATTATAGAAGGAATGAGAAATTTGAACTCAGAGTTTATACTGATTCTGATTGGGCTGGAAATGTAGATGACAAAAAAAGTACCACATGAGGGGCATTTCTTTTAGGTAAAAGATTAGTTTCATGGACAAGAAAGAAATAGAACTGCACCTCACAATCTACAACTCAAGCCGAGTATGTGGCAGCAACAGATAATTGCTCTAATATTGTGTGGTTGAAGATACTAATGAAAGGTATGAAAGAAGAGATCACATAACCAATTTTCATATATTGTGATAACATGAGTGCCATTAATATTTCAAAGAACCCTGTAATGCACTCTAAGACAAAACATATAGCTAAAAAGTATCATTACTTGAGGGAGCTAGTTAAGAAGAAGGTAGTGAGACTGGAATATGTGAACACTAAGGAATAGTTAGCAGACATATTTATAAAGGCACTACCCAAGGATGCTCATGAGTATCTACAAGGTAAATTAGGGGTGATTCCCCTAATTGAAGCTAACTAGTTTAGAATGGTATTGTTGCATCAAATGTTATAATTCAGCATATTTTTCACATTGATGCACAGGTAGTCACACTTTAGGATGTTGCCTAAAGTTTTGAAATATAGACTAAGACAGAAAAGTGGATCAGTCATAAGCAAGATGACAGGAAACACATGATACAGATTTTAGAATAGAATAAATTGCATGATGAAGATGTCAATGTCTTTGGGATTGTTGTCAAAGAGGGAGAGATTATAGAAAAGAAGATACATAGGGAGAGATCACTATAAAAGAGGAAGAGATTACTAATGAAAGAGGGAGTTCTATAGATGAATAGAAACAAAAAGATATCAGTGTGATTATAGACACAGAGGGAGTAATGTTTTACAGATGAAAAATAGAATGAAGCTAAAGAAATTAATGAAGCTTTGTTCATACCAAGGAACACAGGCACACTTTTTGGATTGTATGGTAACTATGTTTGTAATATTATTGGTTTATTGTTTTGTGTTGCCATCAATGCCAAAGAGGGAGATTGTTGGAAATATTATTTTGAAAGCTACAATGGAAACAATTATTGTTTTGTCATTGATGTCAAACCTTAACTAGTGAGACTATTGCTATCTATTTGATTACAATATATATTGATTGATGGAGGAGATTTAACAAGAAGACCAAGAAGAATGGTTGAGTTATGAGGAATTACAAAGGGTACTTTATCAGTTGGCACATTGGCAAAGTGATAGGTTGTTTATCTTTCACTAAAAGTTTACCGAGAAAAATTTATGCCGAGAAATTTTTGTGTCGACCGAGCACCAGTGTGTGCTGAGCATTTTTTCTTGTATGTGCCGAGCGTCAGTAAATTGCCAAGGAACACAGTGTTGGCTGAGCAACAAAATTTTTATGATTGATGATATTTAAGATCTCTCGCTGACATAGTTGATTTTATTGGGATATGTAAAGTTAATTAAGGATAAGCACGTTTGATCTACGCTATGTAAATGCATGAGTAACCATAATTAATGCATGGATCAAAGATTTAATTGGTAATTGTATTGGAGAAATAAATTAAATGTAATGATGGAAAGATCCATTGGTTCTAACCTAACCTAAGATCTATGATCTTGATTAAGTGAAAAAAGATGTATCTGACCTAGATGGAGAGGTATATGATAACCTCAAGGGGTTATTCATGGATATAGTTGTGTATGTAGAGTATGCAAAAGCATTGCATGGTTAATTGACTGATTGGCAAGATCTAAGAAACGAAGGCTGAGTAGAGAAGCAGAGAGAGATTGCTTGATGAATTCCCAAGCAGATCTAGAGTTTGAGATGAGCATGGAGGCCACTCAGTGAATTAGCATTAGAGCTAAATTAGATCTAGATTGCAAAGTAAGTTGTATGAATCAAATCAAACCTACTAATTTTTTTCTAACCATTGTATCAGTTCAAATCCTTTCACAAGGTTGACCTAACAGTCATTGTATAAATCATTTGAGCAAGGTGACATTCAGATTGGAATGTTCTAAGTCCTGTAACAATGCCACTCCTAACAGGGTGATTAAATCCTTTAACCAGGTCACATTTAGCAATTTGTTTTGTAACCTTTAGCAGGGTTGGCTCTTAATAGGGCATCACTTTAGAAGAGTGAAAACTTGATAGCATGTTATTGGTGGTTTTTCCCAAATTGGGTTTCCACGTTAAATACTGGTGTCAACTTATGTGAATATTTATATTGTGTTTTATTGTTAATTTTTTGTAAGCTTATTTCATTTGAACAATAAACTACATACTTATATTATTGACTTATGCTATCACTTTCGAGCAAATCTGAGTTGTTTAATTTGGTATAAAGTTTCAATGGGCATTGTGTGTGTGATTTTGGTACCTGTTAAGAGACACAACACTTCAATAATTCATTGCATTAGTAAAAACTATGAGGTTAGCAAACATAGCAATCACTAAAATTAATCTATTGCTTCCTATCGAGGAGTATGAAAAATGACATAATAGCCATCAGATTATTCATATTCCAGTGACAAATAAAACCTAAGAATGGAAGATTCAAATAAAAAGTAATCTAAATGATTCAAAAAAATTCAATCTAGCTTGAGAAATGAAGATTATAGCAAAATGATTACGAAATAAGCTAGAAATCACTATGAAAGTCCTAAACATAAGCAATATGAGATTGCTTCTTCAATCCTCCAAATATGGGCAGCATAAGGATGCTTTCAACTTCTCAAAATTAGGAGAATTACAACAATATATTTCATAAAATGAAGGGTCATTTGAGCTCAAAATCCATCCTATTTATAGGAGAAATGGAGGAAGGGGAGAAGACTCTAGAAGGTCTTCCATTAATGAGGGTGTAAGACTCATTAATGAGGTATGGGTGGAAGGAATATGTAAGAGCCATTAATGCTTCATTTATGAAAGCATTAATGAGGTATGGGTGAGGGTTTAAGAAGCATGGGTGAG
>MU227726.1:1205850-1242373 GCA_018584345.1 Thuja plicata
TGAAAGCATTAATGAGGTATGGGTGAGGGTTTAAGAAGCATGGGTGAGGGTTTAGAGTCAAGCCTGACAAGGTGGACTTGAGGAAAGGAATCTTGAGATTCCTTGACTTTCTTAAGTGGGTGGAGTTTGTTAATCACTCCTTAATGGAATGTGACAACATTAAGGGTAGCTTAGGATTAGGATTAGGGCTTAAGGGATGTGATTAAGGAGATAGAGATGGTAGGAGAGAGAATGAGTGGAGGGGGGATTAGATAATTAGGGTTAATTAGCAAATTAAGAAGAATTAGCATGTGAGAAGGGGTTGGGATGAGCTTGAATGGTTGGGCAGTTGAGCTTGGTTAGGTTTGAGGGAATATTAATAAAATGAATTTTTGTAATAATGTATTCACTCAATAATAGGGATTTAATTAATCATCCAAGATTTTGGTTGCTTTGTAACAATTAATTAGGACTATAACCAAATTGAATCAATTTAGGCTAGGGGATTGATTTTGCAAGTGATGAGGTATAAAAAGGATTTCATTAATTCCCTTTAAATTAATTACTTTAGCCAGGTATGATTTGAATTGATTGAATTGAATTCAATTGAATTGGTTAAAGCAATTAATGTAGATTAGTGATTAGATCACTTAGGAGATTAAATCTGATTCGAAGGAATTATGCCAAGCAGTAACAGGGTCATTTGGAGATAATTGGGGGTATGATCACACTTAGGTAAAATAGGGTCTATGGTTAGAGAAGACCAAATCCAGGTGGTTACATTTGCCCCTCTTTGAATTGATGTGTGAGTAGTGCATTGATTCAAAGAAAGTTTTTGATTTTGACTTCAGAAAGATTGAGAATTCCGTTCTTGGTTGTCGAATGAAATGTTGATGAGATCAGTCTCACACTTGATCAAACTAAAATGATAGAAATTGGTTTTGAACTTGATTGTCATTCAAAGATAAATAAAAAGATTCTAAAGATACAAATTTTGAACTTGGTTGTTGTCCAAAGATTGATAACGCTGATTTCAAACTTTGTTGTCATCCAAAAGTTAGTATGAAGCTGCCAAGAGCTTAATAAGAATCTTTTAAAATGAGGAAACACAAGATATCCAGCTTATGAGAACCAAAGCTTTCTATCCAACAGTTCTGACTTAGTCAAAGAAACTGCCATGCCCCTAGTTTGTTTGATAACGAAGTCATTTTAATGTTGTTTCAAGGAAAAATTTAATTGATGATAGTGTGATCATGCCCCCTCAGGAACAAAATTGAAGGAAATAGAATGAAATCCCTCTATTTAAATGATGTATCACTTGCAGGAAGCGGTTAGATTAAGAAAGAATGAATTAGAAGAAGTGAAGAAATGGGGGTGTGTTAAGAGTAAACACACAAGTACCAAGTTAATTATGCTAAAAAGGTGAGTTCAATTTTGTTCCCGATAGATCAAAGATTTCAGGAAGCATAGGTATGTAAATAGCTTGGATTTCAGATGAATTAAAAATAGAAAGGAGTTTGAGCTCAAATCCTTATGTTGTTCTTTCAAAAATGCAGTATGTAATCTCTAAATGCATCTATATGATGACTCTTAGGACTTTGGCACTGAATTGCAGATAGTGTAGCATTTTATCATCATTGAGCACTTTTGGAATGGATACCATTGGATAGTATAACCATCACTAATACAAACTGATATTATGATAATATGAATACTATATTTTATTGGAATGTCAGAAACAAACTTAGGCATCAAGGTATAGAATTCAGGATAAAAAAATAGTCACCTTCCTTTTAATATACTAGATTCTGATTAAGGCAAGATATTGGACCCGCAATGACCTTGAAAATTCATATCCTTGGGTACATTATGATTCATATACCTTAGTGAGAATCTAGACCAGAAAATAGACAAGGAAATTGTTTCAACCTCACCGTAGTTACACAAAATGAAGATCGAGATATATGCGGCTATCCACCCATAGTGGCAGCTCTTACCATAAACATCCAAGTTAGGTGAAATTTATAGGATCATTTGGAACAATCACCATATACAGAAAATCAAGAAAACATTATGCCCCCCTATCCTTGTGACTCTTTGCCTTTGCGCAGATGTCATTAAGCAACTAAGAAGACATAATAAATTATTAATTGAGAATCAATCAATTAAAATTTATAATAACTTAGATGCCCCTAGTTGAGAACATCATCAGGACATGAAAGAATCATAATCAAGCCATTATCAAACTATGTGTTTAAGTAGTACTTTTTCATTCATATGTCAAACATAGTAAAGATTCATTAATCATAAAATTATAATATAAGCAATATGGTGTTTCCATGCATTTGTATTAATAGGACAATCCATTCATGTTTGTGATCCAATAAAGCCTTGTAGGAACTCCTTTAATGTAAATGTCATGTTGGGATATGTGATGTTTGAAAAGACACCCTTATTTTGGAAAGTGACATCGTTTCACATGTATCAAGAAATATTGTGTTCATGAGGCAAACCATCCTAGAGAAACCTAGCAACTGCAACCTGCCATGCCAGCAAAGATGCCCCCAGTGCAGAATGACTTAATCCATAAATGTAGAAAAATCCCAAGCGAGGATAAGATAGCCATTTAAGAAAATGAAGTCCGTGTTTGAGCACATGTAAGATTATGAAGGCCTAGTATCAGTAATGCTTTAATAGATGGAGCACAAAACACAAGTGATGCCTGCTTGCCAGGTTTTAACCACTTGGCAAGATCTTTTCTGATATTTTTCTTTTTGCTACCAAGATACCTGTTTTACCAGGTACTCATCAAGGCACTTTTCTCTTTTTCAATTTTTTTTCTATTTTTGCTTTTTTGAATGTTTTTGAAGTATCAAGGCGCCTATTTGTCAGGTTTTCACCAAGAATACCCTTTCTGTAGGACATTTTCTATTGTCTTTGGATTTCTTCAGGATCAATTTTCTGAATGTTTTTGGTATTTTGGAAGAACTTTTTGTTGTACAGGCTCTGCTAGCCAAACATCAAGCATAGAACCACTTCAAATGTAGAGTGTTGATAGGATCTTGAAGAACATCTCCCTTGGGTGTAGCCAGTTGACAAGCTCCAGTCCCAAAAGTAGGAATGATGACATAAGGTCCTAGCCAATTAGGTTCAAACTTTCCTTTCTGTTCTCTGTTAGTCTGGTTCTTAGGATTCTCTTTTAGGATGAGATCTCCCATTTCAAATTTGTGTGGTTTGACCTTCTTATTGTAACCTTTCAACATAAATGCTGGATACACTTTGAGGTGATCGAATGCTTATTGTCTACGTTCATCTAGTAGGTCCAGAGAATTTACCCTATCTATGCAGTATTGTTCATTAGTAACAACACCTTGTAAAGATATCCGCAAAGAAGGGATTTCAACTTCAATAGGTAGTACTGCTTCAGTGCCATAGACTAGAGAAAAAGGCATGGCTCCAGTTGGTGTTTTGATGCTTGTTGTATAGGCCCATAGTATTAGATTCAATTGTAGATGCTAGTCTCTGCAAGACTTACTCACAGTTCTATGTAGAATCTTGAGAATATTTTTGTTGGATGCCTCAGCCTGTCCATTACCTTGAGGATAATACATTGAGGAGCGATGTTGAGTGATATGGAACTGTTCACAAATCTCATCAATGTCTTGATTTTTAAATTGTCCCCCATTGTATGTTACAATTGAAGACGGTATCTTGTATCTAAAAATAATGTAGTTTAGAATGAACATAGCCACCTGTTTGCTAGTGGCTTTGATTAGCGACATGGCCTTGACCCACTTTGTGAAATACTCAATGGCTGTAATAATGAACTTGTGTCCATTTGAAGAGTTGGGATATATTTGTCCAACAAAGTCAAAGGCCCATTGCTGAAATGGCCAATGCATGATAAAAGGTATAACTTCTCTAGCAGGAGCATCGATAATATTTCCATGTGTTTGGAATTTAAGACATGCTTTTGAAAATTGAATAGCATCTCTCTCCATGGTAGGCCAATAATAGCCTACTCTGAGTAGTTTATTAGCTAATGAAAAGCCATTTGAGTGTGATCCACATACACCTTTGTGGACTTATTTTAATGCTAGAGCAGACACTTTGAGTTCTAAACACCTAAGTACTGTACCATCGAAACCGCATTGATATAAGTTGTTAGTTATGAGGACGTAACACAATGCTATCCTAATCAAGGATCTTTTCTCATTTTTGGATAGATTGTTAGGGATGGTTTGGTCAGAAAGGTAAGAAATGATATTGGCATACTGAGATTGGTTTGGGGCGTTCAAAGTACATATTACCTTGTATTCAGGAGTATCAAAGGCGGGATAGGATAGTTCTTCCACCAAAAAGTCATAGAAGAATTGATGTTCTTCCAGTTGTAACAAGGATGCTAAGGTAGCCATAGCATTTGCAACTTTGTTCCCTGATCTTGGTATCTACTGGAAGGTGACGAAGACAAAGTACTTCTTTAGGTCATCAACTAGTTGCTTGTAGGGCATCAACTTTTCATCTTTTGTTTGATACTCCCCATTGACCTGATTGACAATTAGTTGGGAGTCACCATATATGTGTAATTATATGATCTTCCACTCCATAGCTAGCTTAAGGCCATTTACCAATGCTTCATATTCTAAAATATTATTGGTGCATGGAAATATCAATTTATAAGATTTGGGAATTTTGTAGCCTTGAGGAGTTATGAATAGGACCCCCACTGCAGAGCCTTGTTGAGTGAATGAATCATCAAAGTACATCTTCCATGGATATTCAGTCAGATGCATGATTGTTTCATCAGGAAATTCAATGAGTAAAGGTTCATCATCCTAGAGTGGTGAATCCGCCAATTGATTTGCAAGGACCTATCTTTTGATAGCTCTCTGTTCCACATATTCAATGTCAAACTCACTTAGAATCAGGACCCATTTTTCCAAACGTCCTGTTAATGTTGTTCTACTCAAAAGGTACTTTAGAGGATCAATCTTAGTAATGAGTTTCACTATATGAGAGAGCATGTAGTGCCTTAATTTTTGTGATGCAAAGATGACTACTAAGCATGCTTTTTCAATAATGCTATAATTGATCTCATAAGCAACCAATGTTCTACTAATGTAGTAGATAGCTCTTTCTTTCTTGGTTTCATCCTCTTGTGCCAGCAATACTCCTAGGGATGTAGTTGTAGCTGAAATGTATAGGAGTAGGGGATTTCCATAAATAGGCACCATAATAATAGGAGGAGTAGCTAGGTATCCCTTTAATTCTCTAAATTTTTCTTCGCAGTGTTCATCCCATTTGAAGGTAACCCCTTTATGTAGTAACTTAGTAAAGGGTTGTGCCCTATCTGCAAGTTGGGACATGAATCTCATGATGGATTGGAGTCTCCCTTGTAGCATCCTCATTTGTTTGATGTTATGTGGAGGAGCCATCTCTAGTATATCCTTAACTTTAGCAGGGTCCACCTCAATTCCTTTCTCTGAAACAATGAATCCTAGGAGCTTTCCTGATTGGACCCCAAAGGAACATTTCTTTGGGTTGAGCCTGAGTTGAAACTGTTCCATTCGATCCAATTTTTTTCTTAGGTTAGCAATGTGAGAACTTCTTTCTTTGGATTTAGCCAATGTGTCATCCACGTAGTCCTCCATGTTCTTGTGCATCATTTCATGGAATATTGTTGTCATGGCTCTTTGATATGTTGCACCAGCATTCTTTAACCCGAATGGCATGACATTCCAGCAAAAGGTGCCCCATGCGTATGTAAATGTTATTTTCTCCTGATCTTCTAGGGAAATTTTGATTTGATTATAGCCAGAGAATCTATCCATTAATGAATACATCTGGAAGCCTGCTATAAGATCTATGATCATGTCTATGTTAGGTAGAGGAAAGTCATCCTTCAGACATGCTTTGTTCAAGTCTTTGAAATCTATATAGATCCTGATAGATTTATCAGATTTAGACACAAGGACCACATTCGAGATCCATCCTACATAGGCAATGACTCTGATAAATCTAGCTTTCAACAAATTTTCTAGCTCTGATTTTACCAATAGTGCAACATGAGGATGCATTTTTCAAATTTTTTTTTTTACAGGCTTGATCCTAGGAGCTATAGATAAGTGGTTCATGATTAGATTAGGATCTAGCCTTGGCATATCCATATAGTACCATGAAAAGTTGATCTTCTTCTCTTTTAGGAACTCTGTGAACTATGTCTTCTCTTCTTCTGATAAAGATTGTGCAAGGTGAAATAATTGAGGAGTTTCAATAGTGCCCAAATTTATTGGTTGTGTTGGTTCAATCAGTACTGAAGATCTTTCCTCAAAGTGTTCAGGGAGGATATCAAGAGTCTCATCCTTTGGCACCTCATAGAGGTTTTCACCATTGGATACATTTTTTTCTTTACTATTTTGGGATCTGATACTGCCACAGAGTGGTTTTCACCATCAGTGTGCTTTTTCTTTTTATTTTTTAGTTTTTGACTAAGAAACCTGATATCCTCTTGTGACATGATCTCGCTCCTTGTATTGGTGTAAGAAGGGTAAGGTTCATAAGAATTGAGATAAAAAGATAGGGTGTGGTCATTAGAAAAGTTGAGGATAGGAGTAGGATTTGTTTCAGTCCAATCATTTAGGTTGGGAAGTACCAATGTTAGGGAGTCAATCTCTGGAAAGGGCAGCATCATGTTAGAAACAAGACCATTAACCGACATTACATGATCTGTTAAGTTAATTCCTTCAATATTTAGATCAATAAGAGTGAGATCATCATTAAAATGGTTGTTAGTTATATGTGGACTAAACTCTAGTGACTCATCAGTAGAGATCTCATCATCATCTCTCCATAAAAGAAGGCTTCTTGTTTGTAGTCTACAAAATTCTTCTAGACTTATGTATTCACCAGTTTCTCCATCAATGATCGCGGGAATGAACTCTTCTTCTCCTTCAGGATTATCAGTGTCATTGAGAGGAGCATCAGACTATTTATGAGGAGCTGAGGGTGCCACAAACATGTGAATTGTATCTATTCCAATATCTTTAGTGGCAACAGATAGCTCTTCCCATTCATAATAATGAGAGTCCAGTATTTCATCATTAGATCTGTTTAAGTATTTAGCAATGGTTATCTAATGTACCCAGTTATCTGCTTGTAGATCAAAGTGTGGTAGATCTAGAGCATGTGAAATAGTGACCAATTGCCCCCAGTTAGGATGTAGATTCTGTTGGAAGGGTAACTCTTGACTTATTGTTGCTATGGTGTCTCCTACCTCTTGAATAGGAGGTTGTGCTAGTAAAGGGGTGTGAAGATCTTTTGGTACCTCAAAGCTAGGTACATAGTGTTCTCCTTGGTATTTGGGGTCCTATTTGCCAACATGTAACAATCTCTTGTAGGACCACTGCTCTAGTTCATTTGTTTCATCACTCCCTTTATCCAAGTGTGGACTTTCTTTTGAAGCGAGTTTATCAGTTTTAGCATTAAAACCAAGTCCTATTTTATCTCTGGTATTCTAGAAATCCATGGGTATAGGTTCAATAAGCCCTTGTCCTGTCTCATTTAGAGGTCCCTTTCCTTTGTAACCCATTTATGTGAGGAAATCATACCCCTTTCCATACTATTATGGGGATATCTTCACATGTTTGACCTCAGATTCCATCAGTTCTACTTTGTAAAGCCATTCTAAGACTGCCTGTTCTTCTATGTTATCTGAAGAAGATGTGGATGCCTTTACCATGATAGTTTCTTTGTGTACTTCTTACTCTTTGGATGTTGTAGGTGTGAATGTCGAGGAAGGTTTTTCGTAGGATCTTGGTGACATTAGAAGTTCTGTCAGTGAGAGAGTCAAGTCTAGCTTGTAATCTCTCATACCTTTTTCTTCAAGTTTCAAGGTTTTGCTAAAACTCTTCATAACCATGTCCTTGGTAGTTTTAGGAGCCACAACATCCATAGCCTCTTTGTTGTGCGAGATCATGCTACCTACTTTGATATTGTTACAAGTGTAGTTAGCATCTGCAAGAATTGTCACTTCCACCCCATTATGTGGGAATTTTATGCATTGGTGGTAAGTGGACAGTATAGCTTGCATTTTGTGAATCCATCATCTCCCTAACAAGATATTGTAGGCCAGAGGTAAATCCAAAACTTGACATGTGATGTTCCTTTCAATTGGTCCGACTCTGATAGGTAGAAAAATAAGACCTCTAGAGGATCTTCTTCCTCATCATAAGCTTTGATGGTTATCTTGCTTCTAGAGTCAATTGTTTTTTCTGAGAGACCCAGTCTCTTGATTAGATCAAGTGTATAGATATTCAATCCTGCACCTCCATCTATCAACATGCGTCTAACACGAGATTTATCAATAAGGACTTCAATATGGAGGGGTTGATTATGTGGATGTGTCAATGACTTGTCATCCTCTTCAGAAAAGGAGAGGTAGTGTGGCGCTGAGATGTGATTGACCATCACTTGAAACTTGTCTATATTGATATATTTTGGAACATTAGCAGTATGTAGAGCTTGTTCTAGGATTTCCCTATGTACTATGGATATCTTGAGCAACATTCTTGTTTTTCTTCCACCATTTAGGCTTGGAGTTGGAGTAGTTGGGTTTGTTTTCATTTTGAAGGGTGATCTCCCCTCTTTTGAACATGACTTCCTCAATACAGAGGGAATTTTAATCATTCTTTCAAAGCTTGGTGAGTCTTGTATTTGTAATGGGTAGTTCAATTCAGGCACCAAATTATTAACGAAGATCTCCATCTTCTCTATTTCAGGAATGGCCCTTGAATATCGTGCAAAGATCTTTCCCCACCTTTGTAGGAAGTGTGTAAATGATTCACCAGTTCTCTATTTGGTATTACATGGGTCCATCATAGTCACATCATGTTGTATGTTGTGGGAGTAATCTTGGATATTGTGGGAGTAATGTTGGATGAATCATTGGATTAACTCCTCAAATTTTTTGACCTTAGGGTTCAGTTTTGAGAACCATTCCATGGTATTACCTCCTAGAATTCCTGGAAAGATTCGCATGAGGTATGTGGGTTCATGCATGTACTCTATGCATAGAGCACAGAATTCCCTCACATGGTCATGTGGGTCAGTTTCTCTTGTGTACTTGTCATACTTTGGTCTTGCCACGTGAGGAGGAAATAGGATCATAGTGATACTCTTATCAAAAGGAAATGGACAAATAGAGTCCAAAGAGTATTGCGTTTTAGCCTTCTCCTTCTCTTGTTTGAGGTTTCTAAGCTTTGTTTGCATCAAATTGAGTTGTTTGGTGAGAGTAGATATAGGATTTGGTACCTCCTTTTCTTTGAGTTTCTCCACATCATAATCCTTGGGTAATTTGACACCTGTGGATGCTAGATGGAGGAAGGACTTTTCTTTATCATCGTCAATTATCCATTCCAATATCTTCTGGAATATCTTACTCTGTTTGATTTTTTCATACTCATCTTTAGGGATCTCCCCTTCACTATTCGATCCAAATGGGCCATGTTCAAATTTGGGTCCTTCCTCCTCATCTGTGTCTTCGGGCTTTGGTGTTCACCATCATTATATTCCTCAAAAGCCTCACTCCATCTGCGACTATCGCTATCCATTTACAGGGAATGTAGATCGAGTAGGGAACTATGAGATGTTTCTCCTAGAAAGTGTGTCAATTTAGGAGATAATTCCAATATGTTAGATGTATACTTGTTACGTCTTGTGTTAACCATGTGGCTATGTCTCAACATTTGTCAATATTTCCCAATAGTGTTAGGTAGAGTCTCAAATCGTTCAAGTGAGTGTGTATAGGTAGAAGTGTTGTTTTTGTTTGGGTGGAAGTAAATGATTCCAGTGTCAGGTGGTTAGAATGCCCTGATAGTGAGCTGGGAACCAAGTTGTTGTAAAAAGTGGGTAGACCACATGTATTGAGACAGATTACAAGAGTTTGACGGGACATCCAAGGTAGATGTCTAAAAAAGTTTTTGATATAGCCATAGTGAGACCAAAAAGAAGCAATACGGATAGACTAAAGAGTCAAAAGGGATTCCAAAATAAACTATATTTCTCTGAGAGGCAATGATGCAAGTTCCCACTATTCAAATGTTGTCAATTTTGTCTTGGAAGTGCGTGAAGTTTGAAGATTATGTTTTTGAGATTTTTCAATGATTGAAAAACACATGTAGACCAAGGTTTGAATTTTTTTTCTTGTTTGAAGAGTTTATCTTTTTAATGATTTTTAGTCACAGCAAGCATTATTGCATTGTTAAGAGGGTGAAATAGACACACAACTTTTTTCTATTTCTCTAGGTGTAGGATGAAAATCTTAGCTCATTGACTCAGGTACACACTCAAATGCTAATCAAAATACAGCCATCACCAACCATGCAATGGCTCTAGTCATGATGTTGTATTAGCTGACTCCAAATCCAAGTGAGGGCACAATATGATGAGTGTCTTGGGGCAATAAATTTTTTCCTTGCACAAAGATTATCACCCTTTTGAGGATGAATCAGGAATTCTTTCAATTGAATTTGTTGTAGATTATTATGCAATCCGTTCAAAACTGTCCCCCATAGAATTGCACAAGGAAAAATTCAGGCATATATCCCTATGAGTACCCAAATATATGTAGTCTCACAAGCAAGATTCAAGTGGCTCCGCTCTACATATACCCAAATATGTTCAAGGAATGATGTCAAAATTCCATGAACAAAATTGGCTCAATCTTCTGAGGCTTTAGCCTACGAGGAAGCAACTATTTATAGTGAGTTGGAAGGGTTGGCGTAAAACTTGTCCTCACTTGGGTCATTCCTGGGAGATTTTTTCCTCAACCGGTAGGACCTCTACTGTTAAATAAATATACAAAGGATTGGTGAGCTTAGGATATCTAGATTTTTTATTCTTCAAAAGAAGAAGAGCATACTCTCCTAATCCATGTCATTTTCTCCCAAAACACACAAAGCAATGTTGATTCCTTCAAGCTATGTTGAGCTTGATTTAAAATGTTCCTATTTTCAGAAAAATAGGATGCTTGAAGGTAAATTTTGCCTTGTTCAATTAGCCACAATATTTAGTGAGTTGCTTGTTCAATTTATGTTTCCCAAAATTAGACAGTGTGTTTGTTCTTTTAACCCACAAATTTAGTGCTTTGATTGTCCAATTTCTGATTCCAAAATAAATTATACAATGTAGTTTTTCATTGAACCACAATATTTCATGATTTTTCTTGTTCATTTATTGATCCCAAATGAAATTAAATTGTGAGATTGCTTGTTCATTTACTGCCAAATTCCTTCGTAAGTGTTAAACCAATGTCTAATTTTTTGATTTTCCTCAAGAGGAAAAGAGCATAATAATCTAGTTGACTTGACACATATTGAGAAAATGGTGTTTAAGTGTGAAATCTTTTGAAAAAGGTGGTTAGTACCAAAATCAGCCTAAAATCCCTGCAACCACACATGTTAGCATTGTCTTCTTATCTCCTTCTCAGAAACCTGCAAGCACTTAGTTAGTTTGTCAAAAAGTAGGATCACAATCATGAAAACAACCTTGTTAGCAAGTTTGAAATCAAATTTGCAAATGTTAAAACCTTGTATTTCTGCCCCCTGAACGACAGATGATCTTTCAGAGACCCAAAATGATAAACCCTGAAAATGATAAAAGATTGACCCCAAATGATAAAACATACCCAAGATGATATTCTTTTTGCACAAAATGATATTTCATACAAAAAAGGCAAAAATTATTACTAGAAATTATTTTAGGCCAAATTTTACCTTCCAGAAGTGCAATGGCAGACAATATTAAAACTCCCAGAAATGATAAGTTGCTCCCAAAAATGATAAAAGATTTACCGAAAAATGATAAGTTGCTCCCAGAAATGATAAAAGAATGACCGAAAATGATAAGTTGCTCCCAAAAATGATAAACTGCCTGCAAATTTAGGAAATGTTAAGCGTAGAGAGCAAAATTTGGTGAAATTTTGAGAAATGTTACCCCACGATGGGCGCCAGAGATGTGTATGTGATTTTTGTACTAGTTAAGAGACACAACACTTCAATAAATCATTGCATTAGTGAAAACTAAGGGGTTAGCAAACATAGCAATCACTAAAATTGATCTACTGCTTCCTATCTAGGAGTATGAAAAATGACATAATAGCCCTCAAATTATGCATATTCCAGTGACAAATACAACCTAAGAATGGAAGATTCAAATAAAAAGTAATCTAAATGATTCAAAAACATGCAATCTAGCTCTAGAAATGAAGCTTATAGTAAAATGATTAAGAAATAAGCTAGAAAGCACTATGAAAATCCTAAACATGAGCATATGAGATTGCTTCTTCAATCCTCCCAATATGGGCAGCATAAGGATGCTTTCAACTTCTCAAAATTAGGAGCATTACAACAATATATTTCATCAAATGAAGGGCCATTTGAGCTCAAAATCCATCCTATTTATAGGAGAAACAAAGGAAGGGGAGAACACTCTAGAAGGTTTGCCATTAATGAGGGTGTAAGACTCATTAATGAGGTATGGGTGGAAGGAATATGTAAGAACCATTAATGCTTCATTTCTGAAAGAATTAACGAGGTATGGGTGAGGGTTTAAGAAGCATGGGTGAGGGTATAGAGTCAAGCCTGACAAGGTGGACTTAAGGAAAGGAATCTTTAGATTCCTTGACTTTCTCAAGTGGGTGGAGTTGTAAATCATTCCTTAATGGAATGTGACAACATTAAGGGTAGCTTAGGATTAGGATTAAGGATTAAGGTTTGTGATTAAGGAGATAAAGATGGGAGGAGAGAGAATGAGTGGAGGGGGGATTAGCTAATTAGGGTTAATTAGCTAATTAAGAAGAAATAGCATGTGAGAAGGGGTTGGGATGAGTTTGAACTCATGGTTGGGCAGTTGAGCTTGGTTAGGTTTGTGGGAATATTAATAAAATGAATTGTTGTAATAACATATTCACTGAATAATAGGGATTTAATTAATCATCCAAGATTTTGATTTCTTTGTAACAATTAATTAGGACTATAACCAAATTGAATAAATTTAGGCTAGTGGATTGATTTTGCAAGTGATGAGGTATAAATAGGATTTCATTAATTCCCTTTAAATTAATTACCTTAGCTAGGTATGATTTGAATTGATTGAATTGAATTGAATTAAATTGAATTGGCTAAAGCAATTAATGTAGATTAGTGATTAGATCACATAGCAGATTAAATCCAATTCAAAGGAATTATGCCAAGTAGTAATAGGGTCATTTAGACATAATTGGGGGTATGATCACACTTAGGGAAAATAGGGTCTATGGTTAGAGAAGACCAAATCCAGGTGTTTACAAGCACATCTAGACCTGTGGATAACTGATTCACCCCCACCCTCTCAGTTATTCTAAATTCATTCTAACAAGCACATGTACTACTCCAGAAATAGAGTAGTCAACCACTCATCAGTCACCAAGGACTAATGCATTTACTGTGAGTTCTAATCAGACTCAGGAGAGGGAATTACCCCCAGCTTCTTCCTGAGATACTCAAAAGTATCTTTTGATAGATTTTTCATTAATATGTCTGTCAACTGATCTTTGGTGCTCACATAATCTAGCTTCACTTCTCCTTCTGCAACTTTTTTCTCTTAGAAAGTGATATTTTATTTCTATGTGTTTTGTCTTTGTGTGCATCGCTGGATTCTTTCACATATTAATAGTTCTAGTGTTGTCACAATGAATGATAATAGGATAATCAATCTAAATTCCAAAGTATTTAATCATCTGTTTGATCCATACCATAGTTGAACAATTCAATGCGGCTGCTACATACTCAGATTCTGTTGTTGATTGATAAATATAGTTTCGCTTCTTACTTGTCCAAGTAACCAAGCTGTCTCCAAGAAATACTACTCCTCCTGAAGTTCTCTTTCTGTCATCGACGCAACCTACCCAATCTGCATTAGTGTACACATGAAATTCTACATTTTCTGAGTTAGGATACCATAAACCATAGTCTATAGTTCCCTTTAGATATCTGAATATTCTTTTTATTTCCATTAGGTGATTCTGTTTAGGTTCAGTTGCAAATATCCCAACAATGCCAACTACATTAGATATATCTGGTCTAGATTGGGTGAGATATATGATTTTTCCAATCATGGACTTGTAAAGTGTTTTGTCAACTTCTATGGAGTCATCCATCTTGAATGTCTTCAATATCTCCTTTACATATTTAGATTGATTTATGAATATACCTCTATCTGTCTATTTTACATTTAATCCCAAAAAGTATTTTATAGGCCCAATCATGCTCATTTCAAATTCACTCTATATTTATTTTGCAAATTATGTACTAAGCTTTTCATTACTTCCAAAAATAATGTCATCAACAAATATAGCAAGAAGTAGTAATCCTTATAAATCACAAGAAAAAGACAATGGAAGGAGCGGGAACAGGAATTGGAGAGAAAGGGAGGGAAAGAGGGAATTTGCAATCTTGCGATGGCAGGAAATGTGACGCTGGAGAAAACCTTGCATCTGCTACTGCAGGAGATTAATAGACTGTGGGAGGATCAACATAGGAGGGCTCCACAAGAGATTCGGATGATGTCAAGGATCCTCCTTTCTGAGATGGTGGGCAAGGAGAAATCTCATCTAAAGGCACCTTGACTGATCAAAATGATCATGCTTCAAACAAGAATCCTCTCAAATGTAGCTGGTCATCGTTATTTAGGGTCACACCATCAGGAAAATCTTCTTTTCCTAAAATCTGCAATATCTCGAATTCTAGCAAGGGATTTTTTGGCATAACAATCCCCGATCCCCTTGTGGATCATACTATCTCCATAATGGATCTTACTCTAGTTGGTAAGTTCACAAGGACAAGAAATAATATTGAGCTTGTTAGGGAGTTTACCTATCACAAATGGAAACTCAAGGGACAAGTGGATATAGCAGCAATACCAAAGGGGTTTTTTTCTTTGATGTTCTCAAATATGGAAGACCTATCAAAAGTGTTATGTGGAGGACCCTAGATGTTTGGAAAATCATCATTGGCTCTTCAAAAATGGGTTATGAATCTGGATCTACCTCTGTTTGGGTGAGATTACCTAGACTTCCAATGGAATACTAGCACGAGGATGTTTTTTTTGGTCTCGTGAGTGCATTTGGGCAGCTACTATTGATTGACCCGATGACTACTACCAGATCTAGATTAGTCTATGCCAGAATCTGTGTGAACATACATCATAAAATAGATCTTCCGGAGGTCATCACAATCAACTCCAAACTGGGTAAGTACATCCAATTTGTTGACTATGAGTCACTTCTCTTTGATTTTTTTTCTTGCAAAAAAGTTGGACATTGGGCTAAATATTGCCCGCTTAAAAAATCTAAAGAGAAAGAAGATCATAAAAGGGAACCTAAAAAAGTATGGAAACAGAAAAACAATACTTATGTTAGTTCTTTAGTTAATCCTGATCATGATCATCAAGAGAAAAGAAGAGAGAGGGTGAATAGTAATGAGTCTGAGGTAAAAATACCTCCAGAAAGCCAAACTAATCTTAATCAACCCAGTAATGAATCAGAGAAAATAGTGCAACCTAAAAACCAAATCACTTTGGATAATCCGCCTAGTTTTGATCAAGTTGTCATTGTTTATTCTAGTCAAGAGTGGGGTCAACCTAAGATGAGGGGATTAGAAGCTTCTAATAATGCAACCAATATGAATGGCTTAGAAGATTTACCCTCTTCTACTTCTGTTCCTCCCATTCCTGATGAGGGAATCATCGAGGAACTTGACCTCAATGGAAATTCTTCAGAAGATAGTGAGGGTGACTCTTTATCCCCTATTACAGATCTGTGGAGAGAAGAAAACCTAGAGACAATCTTGAGTTCAGAGACAAAATTGGTTATCCAAGAAGCTCCTTGGTTAGAGGTAAATAAGAATAAAAGTTTCAAAAAATCTTCAGGTAAAAAAGGAGACCACAACAACAGTAATTCATGTGAATCAGCTAAAAAACAAGAAAATCATAGTCAAGGGGGAGTAAAAACCAGAATACAAATTAAGGCTGATGTTGGCACTCCTAAGAGTAAGAAAGGAAGGGAATCACATAAGAAGAAAAGAGAGCAGGAAGAAAAATAGAATATAGAAGATGGCAAACAAAGTACCATCCCTAAGATATGTTCTCCAAGTCTTTAAATATGAAAGTCATCTCTTGGAATATAAGAGGGGTTAATAGACTCCATAAACAAGATGTACTTAGGAATATGGTTAGAGATAGAAAACCTGATATTCTTCTAATTCAAGAAACTAAAATGACTAAAGAAAAACTGGAAAGAATTCATGTGTCTAAAGATTATGGGAGCATAGGTGGTGATTCTGAGGGAGATTCAGGGGGTATAGGGATCTTCTAGAATAATAAAAATGTTCTATGCAATTTAATTCATAGTGAAAAGAATATTTTAGTGGTCAAGATCATTTATCTCAAGGATAACTTTAGCTGGAATTTGATCAATGTTTATGCCCCTAACACTAGAGGTGGTAGACAGAATTATATGCAAAGATTGAAAGATATTCACAATCTCTTTCAAGAAATTAGCTGGATGATTATGGGATATTTTAACACTCCTCTCAAGAATGAGGAAAAAAAGGGAGCGATCAACTCCCAAATGGACAGTAGATATGATATGATAGAATTTATCAATGAGGAAGCTTTGTTAGATATTGACCTAGAGGGCATTAACTATACCTAGTCTAATAGACATACTGGGAAGGAATTAATTCAAGTGAAATTGGATAGAGCCCTCTTAACCAATGACTGGATGGCTAGGTACTTTTGCACTCTTTCTGCCAAAATTCATATTGGATCTGACCACTATCCTATATCCCTAAATATTAATCAGATCAACATCAAAAATAAATTTCCCTTAAGATTTGAAAGAATGTGGCTAGCTCACCCTAATTTAGAAAATAAGATTGAGGAATGGTGGAATTACACTACTGAAGGGGGAGCAATGTATAGAATGGAAAAGAAACTGAACACTATTAAA
This sequence comes from Thuja plicata, assembly GCA_018584345.1. Taxonomy (NCBI): domain Eukaryota; kingdom Viridiplantae; phylum Streptophyta; class Pinopsida; order Cupressales; family Cupressaceae; genus Thuja; species Thuja plicata. Next base: position 1,222,874 of record MU227726.1, read on the forward strand.
AGTAATTTGAAAATATGGAACAAGTGTTTGGGGATATCTTCCATCAGAAAGGTAAGTTGCAGAATGATATTAAGGAAATTCATAACAGTATCCAGAAGGAGGGTCTTTCAGAGGAAACTAAAATCAAGGAAAACATTCTGATTGTAGACTATCATAACATTATCTCCAAGGAGGAATCTTTATGGAGACAGAGATCTAGAGCTCTTTGGCTCAAGGTAGGGGAAAAAAAAATACAAGATTTTTCCATATGACAAATTTGAAACAGAAAGTTTTTAATAGGATAACTAATCTCCAATCAAAAGGTAAAACTATTTGGAAGGAGGAAGATATCAGATCTAAAATGTTAAGATACTTCACTAAGCTACTTGCTAAGGATAATAACTTGAATAGACCTAATCAAGATGAAATTCTTAATGACATCCCTAATCTGGTTGATGAACCTTCTAACAAAATGCTCCAAGTTATTCCTTCAAATAAGGAAATCAGAAATGTTGTCTTGTCTTTTGAAGGAGAAAATCTCCTGGCCCTGATGGCTTCCGTATGTTGTTCTTCCAGCAGTTTTGGGATATTATTAGTCAAGATGTTTAGGTTGTTGTTAAATAATTATTTGTTTCTAGATGTCTTCTCAGGGAATTAAATGCTACCTTCCAGGTTCTTATTACTAAAAAACTAGGAGCCAATACAGTGGAAAAATTTAAACCTATCAACCTATGCAATTCTCTATACAAGATTATGTCTAAAGTTATTTCCTCTAGACTGCTCCAGTTGCTCCTGAATATTATTTCCCCCCATCAAAATAGCTTTGTTCCTGGGAGAAAAATCCTTGATTCTATCACTATGGCTCATGAGAATATCCATTCTCTGGAAAAGGAAAAAAAATAAGGCTTCATGATGAAACTGGACCTATCTAAGGCTTACGACAGATTCAATTGGCATTTTTTGTAGATGGTGTTGTCTTCCTTTGGCTTTAACAAGGAGGTCATCAAAATTATTATACAACTTGTAACTACTATTTCTTCCTCTACCATTGTTTAGGGGGGTTCCTCTACTTTTTTTAAACCTACCAGAGGGCTAAGACAAGGAGATCCTATCTCTCCTATCCTCTTTGCTATTCTTGTTGAGTGCCTTGGGAGGTATATCCATAAGATGGTGGAAAAAGGGGAAATAAATGGTATTCAACCATCCTTAGGTACACTCATTTTCTCTCATGGGAAATTTGTGGATGATGCTCTTATCATGGGACAGTCAACAATTAAAGAAGCCAAAAATCTAAAGAAAGGTCTATCTATCTATACTGAGGCTACTGGACAACTTGTCAATTGGATTAAGAGCTCCATATTCTTCATTATTACTCCTAAAGAAAGAAAAAATAAAATGTCTAATATTCTTGGTTATACCATTGGGAAACTCCCTTCTTCTTACTTGGGATTACCCCTTTGCTCCAATCCTCCAGAAATTTTCTGGCACACACTTATTGAAAGATATAACAATAAATTTGCAGGTTGGAAAGGGGTGCTTCTCAACAATGTGGGAAAAATCCAATTACTAAAATCTACCCTTCAGAACCTCCCTTTTTATGCAATGAGCTTATTTAAAATTCCCCATAAAATTTCTAATGAAATTGAAAAAATTCAGAAAAGATTCCTCTGGTTTGGGGTTGAGGAAAAGAAAAGAATGAGCCTTGCTTCTTGGGAAAAAGTTTGTAAGCCTAAAAAGTTGGGAGGTCTTGGGCTGCAGACTATTAAAAAATTTAATAAAGCCCTCATGGCTAAACAGTTGTGCAGGATTTATGGAGATCAAAAAGAGTGGAACTCTATCATTAAAAGTAAGTGTCTCTTTCTGAATAACTCTTTAGAGGACTTCATAGGGGAAGACAATAGTACTAATGGTTCCTTCATCTGGAATAGTATAAAATCTACCAAAGACCTGATTGTGAAAGGTAAAAGATGGAAGCTAAGAAATGGTTGTAGAATTCATTTCTGGGATGATGAATGGATCCACTCTCTGCCTTTGTCCACCAATCAAGACTAGAAGCAAATTATTGAAAGAAGCAAAGATTCTATTGGCACTAAAGTTACTGATTACTGGTAGGATGAAAACTGGAAGAAGCTAGGAGAAAGTGATGTTAGTCTCATTTCCCTCTAGCATGAGATTTAGAACTGGTACATAAAAGATAACATTCAGGATTTGGTTGTGTGGAATCCTACTTCTGATGGAAAGTATACTATGGCCTCTGTTGTTAATATTCTTTCTGATAGAGAGGAAAGGCCTCCTTTCTCTTTTGTGTGGTATAAAAATCTCATACCTAAAATCAATTTATTCTATTGGCTCTTAATTCCAAATAAACTGCTGACTCTTGATAACCTCTCTAGGAGGGGTATAAACATTGTTAATTGATGTAGTCTCTACTTTGACAACACTAAATCTTGTGATCATATCATGCTCCACTATCCTTTCACTCGTAAAGTTTGGGATATCATCTTTAGAAAATGAAATATTTGTTCGTGTTTTCCTTTTTTTTGGCAGAATTTTGTTGCTCAATGGAGCTACCCACCTCAAAACTTTATTGATAAAGACCTTTGGTTCCTTACCCATCCTCATGTGTGCTGGAGAATTTGGAAAGAGCGCAACAACAAAATTTTTAGATAAAATAAGGCATCTCCTGAAGTGGTAGGAAATCAAATTTGTAGGGTGCTAGAAGAAAAATTCTCATCCTTTAAACCTGATTCTAAATTAGGTAAAAGGGAAAGTGATAGTAATGACATTCATATCAATCAGAGATCATTGGAAATTTGGACTTCTCCCCTTGAAGGTTGGGTTAAAGCTAACTTCAATGGGGTTGTGAAGGGAAGCTCGGGAACTACTGGAGGAGGTGGCATAATAAGAGATTAGAATGGAAATTGTGTCAGAGTAATTTCCTCTCCTTTGGGCATTCAATCTAACCATAGAGTCAAAGCTATGGCTTCTCTCAACATTATTTTGTTGGCAGAGGAACTAGGCTGTGAGAAAGTTTGGATGGAGGAAGACTCCTTAAATATTATCAATAATATTAGAGGCAAGAGTAAGGCATCATGGACTATTGAACATATAATTACAAAAATAATTAATGTGGCCTCAAATTTTACCTCCTTTTATGTTTCTCATAGTTTTCAGAAAACTAATCAAGTTGCTAATTGTCTAGCCAACATTGGTGTAAAGATTGATGCCACATGCAAGTGGCATGGGAGCGCAAAAAAAAATAATGAGCTAGAATTATTACTTAGTTATGATAGGCTTAATCATAAGGCAGGTGAAGTCATTTGCATTAATCATTCCAATTAATGATGATCTGATTAGGGGTACGGCAATGGCATCGATCAATCAAAATAATGATGATTCACTTAAGTCACAACTTTTCTAGGACATCATTAAGTACTCTATGATTGTGAAAATTTGTATTCATTTTGAGCTAAGAACTAGTATGAAACAAAATAGTGAGAGAGGCTGAACTGCAGAGGAAGAAGATATGGGAGGAGATTTGAAGAGAGAAGAACCTGTGAAGTGTAAATGGAGGGAAGAAAAAGAGGTGTGGAGCAAGCTTAAGAAGGGTAATGTTCACAGATATTTAAAGCATTTCCATGGAAATGATAAGGAAGTGATGAAAGTTTTTGTTAATGGCTGGGAGAATAGCACTGTGAATATCTTGGGCAAATTTGTCAAGCTCACTCTAGACCGTCTTGCAGAAATAATGGGTCTTCCATTGGAGGGGATGCATTTTATGAAAGACAAAAAAGAGGAAAACAAAGGTTATAAAAAATTCCCTAAGACTGATGAAGAAAGGGCAATGCTTGTGAAGGGTGATCTGGACTATGTCAACCTGTCAAATATCAAGCGCATTTGGGCATTTGTGATCTGGGCTATCATGGAGTACTTCACAATGGATGGCAGGTATTCTAAGGTTTACAATTATCATTTTGTTTTGGTAAACCATTTCCATCATAACATTAGGGTTTTCTTTCCCTTCTATCTCTTAAGTTTGCTCAATTAGAGAGTTACTGACCATAGGAGTAAGTCTTCCCCTGTTTTACATGAGAGATTAATTTTGTTGATTACAAACTATGTTAAGAATCATATTCCTGACCCATTCCCAAAAGTATTGTGAATGTTAAGAGGAAAAGTCTAGAGGTGTCTACAGATAAGAGATCTAGTAAGGAAAAATCTAAAAAAATCTGTAGAGGCCCTATTGTTGTGGATATCTCTCTGTCAATTTATGATGACATCGAAGGGATGAAAACTGATGACGAACAGGATATTGAGTCATCTAAGGATGAGGGTTTCACTGGGAAATTGGGAAAAATTGAGGACATGAAGACTAACAATAATGTATTTATGGGTGGTAAAGATGATACTGAGGAGGCCCAGAATCTGGAGAACAAAATATTGGATGAATTTACTAAAGAAATTGACAATATTATTGATACCCATATTGAAGACCATACTGTTAAAAATAATGGTGATTAGGAATAGAATCAGGAAACCCAAGAATCTCAGAGGGATTTAGGGGACATTGATACCCACAATGAAGACCACACTATCAATAAGGATGGTGAGGAAGACCAGACTCATGAATTTCTAGATTACCATAGGGAAACAGGGGATATGGTAGAAATAGAGACTGACAACGGCAACACAGAGAACAATGAGGAGGATATTGTCCCTGATAAGGAAACTGACAAAAGTGAGAAATAATATAATGAGAATGAGAATGTTGAGTACATCCGTGATACCTCAAAAGGTGACCTTGAAGATAAGAATGTCCATAACATGAGCAGCATTGAGGATGACCTCCTTGAGAGAGAGGTCAATGTCAAAAGGGTGGCTACTATTTCATTCCTTCAAATGGCCAAAAATAAAGCAGAGAACAGCTATAATATGGATAAGTGGATTGAGGATGATATAAAGGAGATCAAAGATAATTATAAGAATCTAGAAGACAGGAATGCTCTGCTGGAAGAAATTATTGACAAAATGCGCAATGATGTTACCATGTACCAACAGGGGAAAGATGATTTTGATAAGGTTAACAATATGGATACCAAGATCAGCACCATGGTGGACAACAAGCTCAAAAAAATTAATGAAAAGGTTAACAACAACAAGGCTCTTATCAAAAAGCTTACTACGGTTAGAAAAATGGGTATGAATAACTCTTTGGATAATCCAAAATATTTATATACCCTTCTAGAAGGTAAAGATAGTGATAAGGCAAGGCAGGAGGATGATAGCGCTCAGGAAATTCATATTTTTGGCCCTAGCACTAGGACTCGCTCCAGCACTAAAAAGAAACCCGAAGTCCAGACCAAAGATATCAATAAGCTAAGGGACTTGATCCAAAGCATGGAGCTACATATGGTTGAAGTTCAGATGCTGGAGGATTAGATGGAAGTTTTTTAGCTTCAATGCTAGATTGTTTTGGATTGTTGGAAGTTTTTTGCTATCGGTCTGCTGGAAGTTTTTTCTAGTTAGTTGTTTTAATGTTTTGTAATGTTATTTTCTATTAAATTTAGGGTTTAGCCCTCTTTTGGTCATATGTCATATGTGATAGTTCGTTGTTACCGTCATCCTTTATTGTCTATCATTTTGGTGCTATGTAAAGGGTTTTGGGGCCCCTTCAAAACTTGTTGTTACCTAATCAAAAACAAGTAGTAATCCTTCAGGTGTCTCTCTGATAAATAAGTTTCAATCTACTGCTCCCTTTTTGAATCCAATATTTGTCAAGTATCCATCAAGTCTCTCATACCACACTCTTGGGGCCTATTTAAGTCCATACAAGGCTTTCTTTAGTCTGCATACCATGTCGAGATTGTCTAAAAGTTTGAATCCTTCCAGCTGCTCTTTGCAGACTTCTTCCTTCAAGTCACCATTCAGAAATGTTGACTTGACATCCATCTGATATACTTTGAAGTTCTTGAATATTGCATAAGCTAAAAACAACTTTATAGCTTCCAGTCTACTCACAGGGGTAAATGTATCAGAATATTCAATTCCTTCTCTTTGCGCATATCCTTTACATACCAATATTTCTTTGTTTCTAATCATTGTCCCATCTTCATTCATTTTTCTTCTAAATATCCACTTAGTTCCAATCACATTCTTGTCACAAGGTCTGGGGACCAATTACCATGTGTCATTCTTGATTATTTGATCCAATTCTTCTTGGATTGCATTTTTCCAATCTGAATCATTACAAGCATCTTCAACATTTAAAGGTTCAATCTATGAAAGTAAACATACCACTTCATTAATGGTTGAACCTTTTTCTCTGGATCTTTTCAAAACATTACTACTCTGATCTCCAATGATATCTTCTTTAGAATGGTATCTAGATGTGTATTTTGGGATTTTAGGTGTGACACTCTCATCTATAATATGTCAATCTTCTTGACTTGGTTAAGGGTTATTGCATGATACATCAATACAGTCAAACATTTCTTCAATAACTGTATCTTTATTGATTGGTCTAGGTTCATCTTCAATCATAGGTGCATATTCATAATATCTCTCTTGAATCATGAACTTCTCATCAATCTTCACATGTGTACTCTCAATGATTTACTTTAACCTTAAATTCAAACATCTGTAAGCTTTTCTCTTAGTAGAGTAACCAAGAAAAATACCTTCATCACTTCTAGCATCAAATTTACCAACACTATCATCTCTCTTGATGTAGCACTTGCTTCCAAAGATTCTAAAGTACTTTACTATAGTTACATTACCAAACCAAAGTTCATAAGGTGTTTTTTCTGTGCATGGTCTTAGTTGAATTTTTTGATAGTATAGATTGATGTATTGACTGCATCTCTCCAATAGGTGTGTGCAACATTTTCTTCAATCATGATAGTGTGCACTGTGTCAAGTATTATCCTGTTTCTCCTTTCTGAAATTCTATTTTGTTGAGGGATTCTGGGTGCACTTAATTGTCTTTTAATCCCATGTTATTTGTAGTACTCAAGAAACTTTTCAAGGGTGAATTCTTCTCCTCTACCAGATCTCAAAAAATTTATCTTTAATCCAAATTCATTTTCAACTTTAGCTTTGAATATTTTGAACTTCTCAAAAGCTTCATATTTTTCTCTCAAGAATGCAACCCACATCATCCTGGAGAAATCATCAACAAACAAAATAAAATACCTCTCACCATAATACGATCTTGTTTGAGTAGGTCCACATAAGTCTGTATGTATTAGATCTAATTTTTTCTCTGCAAAATTTTGTATCCTTCTGAATGAGGTCCTCGCATGTTTTTCCATCACAAATTCTTTGCACATAGTATCAACTGGTCTTGCAATATTGGGATGGTCTCTTACTGCCTTTACATTGCTTATCTTCACTATGTTGTCAAAATTGATATGACAAAGTCTTTTGTGCCATAGCCAACTGTCATCTACTTTAGCAACAAAACAACTTTCTTTAGAGTTAAGCTGAAAAACATTACCTTTTGTCTTTGAGCCTGATGCAATCACGTCTCCTTCTTTGTTGTTAATAATGCATTTTTTTTTTGAATTCCAACTGATATCCCTTATCTAACAATTGTCCAACACTTAGTAGGTTATGATTAAAACCATCAACATATAGAACATCATCTGTTTTGTTTGTTCCATCTAGTGTGATAGATCCTCTACCAATGATAGGTTTGGGAGTGTTATCTCCAAATCTAACAATGCCACCTTTGTACTTGTCTAGATGTACAAATCTGACTTTGTCTCTTGCCATGTGATGTGAACATCCATTGTCTATGATCCTTTCTATTCTGATGTCAGCTTGTGAAACTAAGGCCAATTCTTGTGCTTTCTTTTCATCTTCAATTTCTATTGTTTCAATCATTTTTCCATTATCTTTAATTGCAACGAATCCAATTTCATCTTCTCCTGAATCATCATCAATTACACCTTCTTTAGCATGATAGCATTCCTTAGTGTATTTGGGTTTGTAATCTGATCTATACTTCTTGACTCTTGTAGGACACTTGGATGCAAAGTGGCCAACTTTGTTGCATGATAAACATTTGAATGGTAGTTGTCCTTCATATTTTCCTTTACCTTACCTTTCCTTCTTAGCAATCATAGCAATGATTTCTTCTAGTTCTGTATCAACTTCTTCTTTCTCATTATTGCTAGAGATACTCAAGGATTTCTTACCATGGACTCAGGCTTTGAAGGTTGTTTCCATTTTAGGTTTTGTCTTCATTCTTGATATCTCAAATGCAAATATTTTGCTGATCAAGGTTTCTCTTTTGAATTCCTTTGAGAATTGAATGGTTTCATCCAAGATGTTTATCTTGCATTCATAATCTGCTGTCAATGTAGTCATCAGTTTGTCCATTATATCATCCTCTACAATTTCTCTAACATTGTTCCTGATTCCTAAGACTGCTTCATTAATCCTCTGATTGTAAGCTCTGATGTTTTCTTCAGGTAGCGTCTCTAAATTGTTGAATCTTTTCTTCCAAGTATTTCTGCGTGCACTCTTGGCTTGGATGTCTCCTTCAAACATGTCTTCTAGGTATTTCCAAATTGAATATGCTTTGTCTACCTTCTTGATATTAGAAAATTCACTGTTAGATAGGGCACTGATTAGGGATTCTTTGGAAATTGCATTTTGGGTAAATACTTCCTTTTTTTATTAGTAGAGTCTTCTTCTACAAGGTCTTTCAAGGCTAGAACATCAATTTCATAAGTAGAAATCTCATAGATCTCAAAACCAATGCACTAAAGATGTGTTATCATTTTATTCTTCCAGTCAAGATAATTCTCTCCATCAAACTTAGGACCCTCTTTCCTGAAGTACGCCATTTGATCTACCTTAAGTTATTAGGATTTCTCTCCAAGGCACTTGGCTCTAATACCAATTGTTGGAATAGACCCAAGAGATAACTAAGAGGGGGGGTGAATTAGTTATCATCTAGTTTAATTATTTTCCTCCAATTAAGTATAGAATGTAATTAAGCATATCCACAATAAGATAACATAGAATACAACACCATAATTTGATTATGAGGAAACCAAAATAGATTAAAAAAAAAAACCCAGTGGGAATTAGCACCCACAAAGATCTATACTTGAGTATAATAGTCCCTGTTAGAAGATCTTGCAACCATGTTAGGAGTTGATCTTTACAATACAATAAGTACAGTGACCTAGTTAAGGGTATGACCTTGTTAGGAGTCTTTTACAAATAACCCTGTTAGGGGTGAGGACTCATTGTCCAAAAGCTCACTGCTAAAATTGATGAAGGCTACAACCTTCAGTAAAATAGATACACACTATATCTGATAATGAACTATTTGAGTAGACCTTCTATCTTGATCAATTCCAATGTATTGTATAATTCCACTACATCTTCACATAGATCTTGGACTAATGAATTAAATGGCTAACTATCCCAAAAAAATCAGCGTTCTGTTATGTTCTTGTTCTATCTCTTTTCTTATCATTCACACTTAGCGTTTACAAAATGAACTGCTATATGTATCTTCTACAAAAGTTATGATCTTTGTTGGCTTTAAGAGTCCCTTCAATGCTTCTCTTATCGGCCAAACCAAGCATGCAAAATAATTAAAACCACACAACTCAAAATGAATAGATGCACTGCTTCACATAGTCGGCTCCACCAAAATTACTCAAACGTCATGCTTCGGCTAAAACACAATTAGCACCTTTGGATAATTATCTTTTACTCATAACCAAACATGAATTTGAACACTCATATCCCATAGATAGATGCAACTGAATAATCAATGAGATTATTGTCAGCTTCCTGAAAATAGTCTTCTAAAATTGTGCCTAGTAAACAGTGTAACATAAATCAACTGTAGCTGAACATCTAGGTCTGCGTGTATGTACATGGTATAGTGGCTATGTCTGAAACATAAAAAAAACCATGCAAGGCTTCTACATATCCATACTGAAAAGTGAATATAGTTCATTGTTGTATACTATATGTTGTCATCAATAACTTCCAGGATATGGTTAAAAAATGGCATTACCCCCTTAATGGTAAAGAAGCCAAAGACCTTTGGAGGTTGTTTCTTCCTCAATTCACTTGGAGAATATGGAAGGAAAGAAATAATAGAATATTCAAAGAAAAAATCTCATCCTATGAAATTGTGGCCAATAGCATTTGCCGAAGTTTGCTGGAAAATTTTAAAGGTTATCTTCCTAGAGACTCCCCCTATAAGAACACTCAGAGTTTAAATGATATTATTAATAGGAATAATCAAGAGAAGAAAGACAAGGATTTAAATTTGTGGGAAAACACAAGATGGGCTGCTCCTCCGATTGGCTGGGTCAAAGGTAATTTTGATGGGGTATCTAAGGGGAATCTGAGAAGAGCTGGAATAGGAGGCATAATAAGAAAATATGCTAGAAATTGTCTAGGAGTTCTTGCTACCCCTTTGGGAGTTCATACTAATCATGTTACTGAAGTGATGGCAGCCCTTCAAGTTGTAATGATGGCTAAAGAAATGGGTTATTCAAATTTTTGGTTGGAGGGAGACTCTTTAAGCATAATAAACTATATTAAGGGTAAAAATGAGGCTTCCTGGATAATTAGCCACATAATTGATAAAATCAAATCTTTAATGCTCCGTTTTGAAGAAAGTCACATAACCCATTTTTTTAGGGAAGGAAATAAGCTAGCGGATGACTTAGCTAATGTGGGGTCTCAAATTGACATCATCCAATCATAGAGAGGGGAAACAAATCTCAATATAGAGATTTTATGTCTTATCAGGTATGATAATACTAACCATATTGAAGGCTCAATTAATAAATATAATTAATGATGAGAAGATCACTTAAGATTAAGTGTCATGATAGCTGTCAGTCGAGGGATGTGAGATTCATGAAGAATGTGACTTTGCATGGTTTGTGGTTTTTAGCGAGCATTTTGAAATAGAAAAATCATAATAGTCTTTCCTTTTAGTGTCTTGCATTCCAGCCTTCTCACTCTCTAAAAGTTCAAAAATATTTAAGCATCATGGGGGGTAGTCTAAAGAGGGAGGAGCCGATGGACTGTATGAAGTGGAAACAAAAGAAGAAAGTCTAGAAGAGGCTGAAGAAGGGTGGCGTAACCTATTATTTGGAGAAGCTTCATGGATGGGACAAAGAAATAACAAAAAAAATTGCAGACGGATGGAAGAACGAAAAGGTGAATATGTGGGGCAAATATTTTACTTTGACTATGAGCATAATCTTAGAAATTATGGGCCTTTCCTGTGAAGGCATGAAGTTTTACAGGGGCAACAAGTGGATTGGGACTCAAGCCTTCAAAATATTCCCAAAAACTAAAGAAGAAGAAGCCCCTTTGAGAAAAGGGATGGGGGATTATGTGGATATCAACAAAATTAAGACTAACTGGGTAGACATTTTGACTATGATGATCGAGTATTTCACCCTGGCTGGTCGCTACTCCAAAATTTACAACCTTCATTTTTTTCTTGCAAATCATTTTAGGCATAACAAAAAGGTGTAGTATCCCTTCTATCTTCTGAGCTCACTGAATAATAGTTTCATGGAGCATAGGAAAAAAGTGAGTAACCTGGTGCTTCATGTAGGGCTTATTCTGTTAATTTCATAATATGCTAGAAATAAAATCCCAGAACCCATCCCCAAAAGGGTAAAAGGGAATTTTAAGCAAGTTAAGCTGGAAAACAAAAAACAAAACCTAAAGGAAAGGGTAAGGACCAAAAAAAAGGTGAATCTAGAAAGGCAAGAGGAGATTGAAGACCAAACCCTAGATAGTTAGGGTAACAAAGAAGAGTTTCAGAAAGAGGAGAGGGAGGATACACCCATGACTGAAGAGGAATCTCAAGAGATTAATGAGGAGGCTCTAGTGAATGATAAAGACAAATAGGTGAGAAAGGAGGACACCCAGATAAATGAGGAGGATACGCATATGAATGATGATGATGAGAACAGGGAAAATGAAGCCGGTAATCAAGAGGTGGAAAAAGATGAAGAAGAAAAGGAGGGAGATGACAAGGAGGATAATAATGAGGAAATGAATGATGGTAAGGACAATGTGGAATAGATAGAGCAGCCAAACTTGAAGTCTAGAAATAGGAAAATAAAAAATAGAGAATGGACCTTGATCACAAAACTATGGTAGGGTTTGATATCGATGATAGAATTCCTAAAAGCAAGGAGGATCACGGGGCCAGCATGGAGAATTGGATTAGTGAGGAAATGAAGGCCATGAAGATACACCTAAATGAGATACAGGAAGCTATGGAGCCCTTCAAATCCAAGCTGGAAGAAATGGAGAAGGACCTACTAATTAAGATTAAAAACAACAATAGCGATGAGGAGATCACTTCTAGAGTCAACGATCTTGTGGAAGAAAAGTTGAAAGATATGAAAAAGAAAATCAGCCACAATGAGCACATGATAAGTATCATTCTCAAGAACAGTAATGTAGGGCTTCAAGTTTCTATTCAAAACTTGAAAGCATTATATGCTTACTTGGAGATTAATCTGCTAGAAAGTACCATAACTACTATAGATGACAAAGTAGGGAGCTCGGGCCCAGGGACTAGAACCCGAAGTGGCATTAAAAGGAAAGTTCTAGAGATTCCAAAGGAGATGAAAGCATTGAAGGAGTCCATTGATAAAATGGAAGAAATGTAGAAAGAGGCTGAGGAATCCTGTCAAAGTATGTTGTATCTTTTTTTTGTTCTAGAAAATTTGTTGGAAATTGTGCTGGAAACTGTGCTAGAAACTGTACATTTTTTTGGTAGTTTTTTGTTTTCCTTTTTTTGGGTTTTGGGTGTTCATTGGGGTCCTACTTTTTGTTCATAGCATGCTATTTATGTTTGTATGGGCTTATGATTCTTATCTCTAGTAATCTATCGTAAAATATTTTGGGGTTCTTTCAAAACTTTTTTTTACCTTAATCAAAAACATTCATGAAATGTAATGACACGTGACACAAGATTTGGTAATGTAGAAAACCCCTGTTAGAAGGTAAAAACTACAATGGGGATGAAACCCACAAAAATTCACTATCTGTAGAATGGAAGGGGCCGGTTAAGGCTTACAAGTTTGATCACTTTTGATGATCTTACCCTATTAGGAGTAAAAAATAATTACTAGATAAGGTCTACTTTGTTAAGAGGTTTAGAAACATTGTTTAGTGTGCACTCAGTTAAGAGGTTTACAAAGGATTGTTAAATCCACCTTCTTAAAGGATTTCTTCTATTTACTACACTTATTAGAATGTAGTAAAAAATACTTATTGACCTGAGTATATGAAATCTAGAATTGTTGATTATAGATCCATTAAATTTCACATGTATATTTATCGCCTAGAGTGATTGGTGAATCCCTTTGTTCTGCTTGGTAGCCTTGAATCTAGTTCTTGATAACCTATTTCATATTTTGTTGTCCTTCTACATAAAACTGTATCTCTAATCCATAGAAGTGCTCCTAAGCTACAATCATCATCACATCCTATTCTGATTGATTACACATCTATTTATACAATGAATTTGACCTAAATGAGTTTCACGCTTTTCAATGTTAACTCTATGATCAAAGGTTTACAACTTAACCTTGATCTCCTAATTTGCATGTTTACAATCAGTTAAACTGATTAAAATAATTAAAATTACATTGCTTGTCCCTAAAGAAATAGATTTAAATCTAAGATTTAATCTAAATATAAGACTTAAGTGTTTTATCTGACGTGTAATTCAGATCCACATTTCTCAGAATAAAACTATCTCTCGGTAGACTGGTGCTCACGTTGCTCTATAGAATTTCCTCTTGGGTTTCTTTGTATACTATTTGTTGGGTTTCTCTATTGTCTTCTTGTCAATTTTCTATGTCGGGTTACTCTGTTTGGTTCCGCTTCAATATTTTTGGGTTGCACTTGTAAACTGTGTCATCGGTTTACATTGTAACCTGCTCTGTTGGGTTACACTATAAACTTTATCGTCAGGTTCCCTTGTGAAGTTGTCTATTAGGTTGCACTAAAACCTATCTTTTGGTGATCATGTACTAATGGTTCAAAACTATTTTCCCTTGTATACTAATGGAAAAATATGTCATCACATTAACGGATCAGACAAGAGAGTGATCAAGCCTAAGGAAAGAATTGTCTTTATAGGGATCAAGAAAATCAATGAGGCCTAAGGAAAGTATTGTCTCCTTAGGGATCAAAAAAGGTGGATCAGTCCTTAATGAAATCCTTGTATCCATTAAGGGATCTAGTGAAAATATAAACAAAAGGAAAGAATTGTATCCATGGCCATCCACAAGAGAGGTTGCACCGAATTATTGCGTACAAGTGTGAAAAATGTGGAACATAGAGCGGAGTATGTTGGGACTCCATAAAAGTGATAAAAAAATTTCTTTGATAATCAGTGTGACAAGTACTTAAATTGATATAAAGGGAAGGATTGGTGCTCTAGTTTATTCTTTAAAGCCTCGCATATTTTTATTGTTACATCAATGCTCATTTACAGTGACAACATTTGAACTCTGCTCAAACAGGACTGAAAAGGATGTTAAGGATTTCATTTTCCAATTGATTGAAGAGACATATGAAATATTAATTTCTTCCATTATGGAGTTTGAAAATCCCTTAAAAAATTCATGGATGTGAGAAGAATTAGTTAGAATTGCACTAGAGAAATTATTGATGATATCAGGCTCCATTACATAGAAAGCATTTCTATCAACAAATCATATAGAACTTTTGTCAAAAATGGATAGGGGTTCATTAAAATTACTATCATAAATATACCTTGTCAAAGAAACTGACATTAGTTTCATCAATACTAAAAATAGCTTATCGAAGAAGTCAATCAAATTTTAATTGAAAAGAGGAGTATCGATTAAAATAGTAGTTCGCATAGGAGACAATAATGTTAAGTGATAGCCAGAAAGTGATTTCTATTGGTTAGCTCAAGGGTCTGGCAAAAAAAGAGTCAAAAAAAATGGGATACCTAACAACACATATAAATTTCCAGCAATGTCAATTTTTAATCAAAATGTTATTTTTGGTAGAATATCTTTGAAGTTCTCTGACAAAGATAATTGAATAAAAAGTGAGCTTTTGGCAAAATAAAGGCAGGCTAGGCAATGGTCATTTTTATCTGCAAGAGATTTTTCAAAGAAGAGGGTCGGATTTACATTGAAAAAATCATCGGATAAAATAAGTTTCTAACAAATGAAAAACAATTTGGGCGAATGCATATTTTGATCAAAAAGTCATACCAAAGGAGATGTTGCTAGTTAATCGATAAAGTAATTTTAATGAGTTTATTGTTAAATTCATCAATGTTGGGAAAGTTGTGCCTAACACAAATAAATAATTAATAGAAATCCCATTGACATTGAAAATTTGAACTTGACATTTATGATCGTTACATCATAGTATAACTTCTCTGTAACTAATAACGGTAACTTAAATTTGGGTCATGCGAACTTCTAGAGAAAAAATTTAGAAGTAGAAGTAAGGAAAAAAGAAAAGTAGGATAATAAGGAGTAGGAATCAATTAGCTGTATAAGTCCATTTCAAGAATTTATATCATTTTGAGATAAACAGAAATTAGAAAAAAAAAATAGAAATGCCAATCTTCTATAAAAAGCTTAAACTTAGATATTTAGTTGGAGAATAGGTGCACATGCCTAGAACCTGTAGAGCCTAAATAGTAGAGGAATAGAATTATATTGATTATTCACGTTAGTTAGCCAAATCATTTTGGGAAGATTGATATATAATTCAGCATACTCTTAGATCTTTCCAAACTATTTATTTGGGAACCAACAAATTGGCGACTCTCTTGGGGATCAAAAAAATAAAGTGTCCAAAATAATTGGTGATATAAGAAATAGCACTCTATTAGAAAACAAAACCATAAAATCAATATCAACATTCCTCATATTAATGTGGAAACTATAATAAACTAACCTTGATAGTATATGAATGAAGAAATAACTTGTAAGTCTAAAATAATTAATCCAAGACATTTAACTCTTAAATTTTCTAAAGATCAACATTGTATGTTTGGAAGAAGATAATTAGCACAACAAAAGAGTTGGATCAGACTAAAAGAAGAACCAAGAAAAAATAAAAGGGAATTTAATAATTTGAATAAAATGGGATTTGAAGATGCAAGCAGGTTTTCTGAGCCAGAGTTTGGAATACCAAAGTACTATGCAGATGAAAATGGTATCCTTGTACTAGAAATATCGATTGAAGATGACATGGACTTGACTCATATAAATAACATAAACAAGTATCGAAGGCCTACTTACCCACATGGTTTTGAATCTTCTAGGTCATCAATAAAAGGTTTAGAGGGAGCTCAAAATAATAATAGAGAAAAACCAAATATCATAAGTAGAGTAAACAATGAGAGAGCATTTAACATGCCTCACATCTACCATGGAAGAGATGTAGGCCATAGATTGGAATAATGAATTATTCCAAGAGATAATGGGTATCCTTGGTTGACTAATCAAATCATGAGTCAGATCATAATTCCTAAATATCTAACCAAGGTGAAAGAACCCCTAAAAATGTACAAGGAAGAGATGGTCAAAATGGTAGAAGGGGTGGAAATCAGGATTATTATAGAGGCCATAATAATACTCTGTATGAGAAATACCATGGTAGGAGAAGAAGATATCATCCTCCACCTCATAATAATAACCACTTCCACTGGGGAGGAAACTACCATGTAAGATATTCTGACCAATCCAATTATGGGCCTCATCATCAAAATTTCCAATTGCGCAATCCACCACCACCTCCTTCTTATTATCATAATTTCAAAAATTACAAAGGGTAGTACTAGTACGTTCTCCAAAACCATGGACCCCACTTTCAGCCATATCCTTTTGCATTTATAAGAGGCCCCATGAATGTCTACAAATATAAACCACTAGACTTTACATAAATCCTTGGTGCCCCGCATAACATAAAGAATGAATAGAAATCTGATATCCCTAAATTTGGAGGAAGTATTGCAGAAAATGTTGAAATTCATATGAGAGCATTTGAGAACACTATGGAGAACCATGAAGTACTCCTTGAGGACATCTATATGAAGTTGTTTGTGAAATCCTTGACTAATGATACTAGAGAATCATATAAAGGACTGCTTAATTCTTTGATTAGTAAATGGGTGAATTTTAGAAAAGCTTTTCTTGAAGAATATGGTGATCACAACAATCCTTCATTTTCTTTACATGAGTTAACCAGTATAAAGAAGGGATACAGTGAATCGGTATCTAAGTTCAATAAGAGGTCTCATTAACTGATGAATAATGTTCCTACCCAAATAAATCCCAATCATGAAATTTGTTTGGTATTTTATATGGATTCCTATGATAGTAAAACCAACTATGAAATCAGATCAAGAAATCCACATACTTTGACATATGCATGTAGAGTTGCAATCACAATAGAGAGTAACATGATAGCTTCTAGAAAAAATAGGAAAAAGGGATGATGCTAAATTGCATAACCCTAGGGCTATGAAACAAAAAGAAAGGAAGAAGAAAAATTAGATAAAGTCATAAGTGCTTTTAAGGATCTTACAACAAAAGTGCGTTAAAATAATAAACCTCAATTTAATAGAAATGATAGACCATAGTTTGGTAGGAATGATAGAATGAGGTTGCAAGACATGCCATACAACACAACTTGGAAATATGGGAAAACTGAAATACCTAAGAAAAGTAAGGATACACCTGATCCTTTAAGAAGACAAGGTAATCACGTGGTTAGTGAAATTCCTTGGTGTGTGGCTTGTAATTTTCCTCATTCACTTCAACAATGTGTTGTAGCACAAATTTTAGAGGAGGAAAATATGGAAGATGATGAATTTGATCATAATCAAACTATCAACACAACATCAATGAAACCATTTGGAGGTGTTGATGACTATGATTCATCTAAGGATGGATATGAAATTGATGTTAGCTCACAGAAATACAATTAGCATTGTTATATGCAAAATGAATTTTCAGATGACGAAGAAAATGTTCCTATACTGAGAAGACCTACCAAGGAATAAATTAAAGCTCTAATTGTTGTTGTCATAGCCCAAGCTAGGAGTACTTACAATATGAGAGGGAGGACATTGAATGCAGATCAAGGTATGACCGGTGGAATTTTTATGAAAGAATCTAATCAGATATAGAAAGAAACTACAAAAAATATAACCAAACCATCAGAAACAAAAGTGAAAAATGATAGCACTAAATTTGTCAAACCACCCAAGGATGAAAATGTTGACAAGACTGGGCTAGTAAAACAACACAAATTTATTCTAATTCAACTTTTGATATTAGAAGCACACTGTCACAAATGTAGGTATAAGTTCCACTTTTGGAAATGTTGAGGCTCCCCAAATACAAATAGAGTGCCATTAAACTGTTGAATAGTGTACTGAACAACAAAATACCAAAGAAGAAGAATTGATGCCCGAGGTATATATTGATACTACATGAACTAAGAGTCCTCAAATAGATACATTTTATATGACACCCTTTATTAACAATAAGCTAGTAAAAAAATGTATGATAGACCAAGGTGCTATTATAAATATCATGCCTTGTGATGTTATGAAATAATTGGGATTAAATGTGGATACAACATATGGGAAATCCTATGAAATGGATAACAGATCAGTCCCTATTGTGGGCATTATGAAAGATGTTGAATTTAAAATAGAATAATTTCCTTAAGCTACCTATAGAACTGACATCAATGTGGTAGATGTTTCTCCTAATTATGGTATGTAACTCTTGTGTATATGGAATCCTTCAATCTGTTGGGAGCAAGCTCAAACATGCAAAAATTAGTGGGTTAGCACATATATCATTTCAAAGAAACATGTAAGAGATCAAAGAAAACAACAAGAATACCAAATAACATCAGATTAAGATAAAAATGAGTAAATGAAGCACCCTATTCTTCTCATTTTGATTTTCTTATCTAGATTAGATGTGAATGTGCTCTCTCAAACACACAAATACTATGGATCCTAATGCAAATATGCAAGAGTATGTGAACAAGAAGAAGGATTAAAGAGCTAGTATGAAGAAATAGTCTCAAATCTCCTTCAAAATGATAATCTAAACTTATGAAAGTAAGGATGATATGAAAGTCTTATGAAGAAACTATGATTCATTCACCACTTAAGAGCCTAACATGTAACTTCTAGATGATTTATACAAATGAAAGCATGAAACTAACATCTAAAAGCATTAGCATGAAAACAAATATGAAAACTCTAAGACAATACTAGCATGATAACAAGGCAAATTGAGAGATGAAAATATGAGAGGAGAATGCCTCTATTTATAGAGTTTTTGGAAAGAGGAAGAGGCTTGGATGAAGTGGCACCTATGTGGCATCCACATAAGAGCCACATAGAAGACACATGGCTTTGAAAAGATGGCCAATTTTAAGTCAAAATTGGCATTAATATTGAGTAGCTCAATA
>MU227726.1:1242423-1263727 GCA_018584345.1 Thuja plicata
GATGGCCAATTTTAAGTCAAAATTGGCATTAATATTGAGTAGCTCAATATTTCAAAAGAGGAGACAAGGTTGTAAGAGAGAATTTAAGAAGAATGGGTACCCACTTTGGAGATAATTTCCCCATGTGAGTGAGCATCCCATTAGCCTTAAAAAGGTTAGGAATCACCCATTTAAGCATGATTAGAGGGTAGTTAGGTGTGGGAGCACACTTATGAAATGAGGTGATGGGAGTAGGGTAGGAATAGGGTAGGCTGTAGGGTAGGATTAATAGGCTCCTAGCTAGGGTTTAGATTTAGTTAAAATTAGATTTGAACAAATCATAGCTTAGAAGAATTAGGAAAATGGAGGATTTTAAAAAATATATATTTATTAAAAGGGGACTTTGTGGAGGCAAATGTATTTAAATAAAATACATTAGAATAGTCTTTAAACTATTGATAAATGAAACTATTTAATTGATTGAATTAAATAGTTAGAGGAATAAGAGGGAAATTAATATTAATAATAATATTAATATTTTTAGATGTCTACATTTTGCCCATCTTTAACATAGAGTCGCAAGTGACATTTCGTCAAAGAAAAGAAAAATAAGTTATTGACTTCATTAACAGAAGCTACCACTGGTATACTCTTTGATTGATATAGGGTTGTGCCCCTCAAGAAAAGGACACAACGAAGACAATGGTGTGGGATTTTCTCAAAAAGATGAAATGGGAGAGAGGAAAGGAGGGAGGGAATAAATAGAAGCCTTCTAAAATGCAATTAACAATGCAGCTAAGAATGTGAATGCAAATGAAACTAAATGCAGCTAATTATGCATTGGGATCCATTTGTGTAAAAAATATGGAGAGCACATCCAATTTTAATATTGCAAGAGGAGGTATGCATCAGGTGTTAGAAAACACAAATGACAAGGTTCCTTTGCATGGAATAGACACTCAAACAAAGCATACTACAAAAGACACATGTATCAGTCTCGACCCGTCACCATGTACCATGATATAGCACATCAAGGTAGTGATGAGTAGGTTGAAAATGACACAAAAAAATAAAATCATTAAAGAAGGCCTTATGACCAAGCAGTCATTCGGTCCAGAGTTCTTGCCATGAAAATGATGGATTGTTAAAGGATCTGAGATGCCAATGCCAGAAGGATGCATTCCGACGGGAAAGGATTTGATGTGATTGGATTTGTTGGAAAAAAATTTACTAGCAAAAGCTGTGAATAGGATAAAGTGCAAGGATAGTCAGTCACAAAAGTGATTTGGTTAAAAATAGTGTCGTAGTTACATGAGTTGAACCGTGTATGAAATCGACAATCGGGGACAATGCAGAAGAAGGAATGGTTTATTGCATGATTTGTGAGGAATATTTGTTGTGTTTGGATTTTTTCAAAATTTTTGAATTTTTTTGTGGATTTTGGCAATTTTTAAATGTTTTTTTGAGTTAATTTTATGTGTTTTGAGGCTTATGCAACAGGACAATATGTACAACACAACAATATATACAAAAATTTCAGGAAGATAGGGACTATAAGAGGGGTTGGGGGGCAAATGAAGGTCATTTGTGAATAGTGAATAGTAAATATTTGAGCTCTGAGTGAAAAACATGGCTGACAAGAGGATGAAGGGATAGCTTGGTGAGCACGTTAGGACACATGGGAGGCCCGCCGAGTGATCGGTCCTGGTGAGTAGTCTACCCATGACCTCATATTTATAATGTTTAATGCATTTATTACATTTTGGGGAGGGTAGGTAGTCATAAATAAGGGTAAATTAAGTTTTGGATCAAAGACACCAGTTCTCGAACTGGCATCTGCGAGGACACCGATCCTCGGATTGACGTCTCCGTAGACACTGATCCCCAGATTAGCGTCTCCAGAGCCGCGGGTGCCAAATCGGTGCCTTTGAAGATGCTAGACCCAGACCAGTGTCTTCAAAGACACCAGTCTATGGGAGAACAGTTGGAGACACCGCTGTATGAACTGACATTTCTGGCTGAACCAGCATTTGCACCGAAAAGGGAAAATGCCATTTGAAAAGGAAACAGGGGGGATTTGGCGAGGGTCGGGGATGGGTCAGCATGAGACCTAAGGGTGAGATGCCCCATTTTAGGAAGGGTTAGACTAGGCCTAGGAGAATAAATGACTGACATGGTGGCTTTGAAAACATTTGCAAGAGCAATTCCCACCCTTGGGATCACGGGAGCATTGGCCACCGATGATGGAGCTGGAGGCACAGCTGACAGAGGATGACTGGGGCTTGTTAGCGGTGGTAGGACTAGACTATGTGCCCCATTGGCCTAGGCTATGGGCACACAATGGTATGATGACCGCCTTGATCAAGCAGTGGTACAGTGAGATGACCACATTTCACTTGCCGACTGGAGAGGCCACGATCACCTTGGAGGACATGTGGCACATTTTGCGAATCCCAATTTGAGGAGCGATTTTCTAGTATAGATTGGAGGATAGTGATCATTACATGGAGATCGCGTTCAGATGACTGATGAGGTGGATCCCTACCTATAGGATCTGGATGCCATGCCAGGCAGCAGTGGATAGGAGACTCCAATGTATAGCATTGCATATTGTTGGATTGATCAAGGGACGCATGCTGGCAGACTTGTCAGGACATGGCTTTGGGATGGGTTGTTCATGGGTTCTTACATAGATGCTCAAGGAGGGGACCTCCTACTGATGGGGATATGTCATCCTTGGACAGCTGTATCATGATCTCCACATGGCTGCATACCGTGAGGAACGCAACATGGGGACAGGAGTTACGTTACTATTAGTGTGGGCTTGGGAGCACATTGCAGTGTTCTTACCCATGAGGGTCTGGGAGTCACGGCAGCCAGGGGAGCCATATACCTATAGATATAGGTTCCCTCTAAAATACACCTCTGTTAGACAAATAGGGTATTGGAGACGTTTATTAGATGAGGTCTAGGTTTTTTGTTGGACCCCTTACAGGCTATGTGAGCCATGGGGGACTATGGATTGGGCTACAGGGGTAGAGGATGGGTTCGAGGACTTCCTATACCTCTCATATGTGCAGACTGATTATTTCCTACTAGGCAAGACTATTCATCAGATTGAGAGATACTAACCATCCAGGGTCATGAGGCAGTTTGGGTTACAACAAGGGTTGGTGGCAAAGGATGCCTTACATCCTCATTTCACCAGGGAGGTAGGCACCTGGGGCAGATACACAAATGCACTCATAGTGAGAGCATCCTAGAGGGATATGCCATGGTTGGATTTTATGGCTTGACCGGATGTGATAGATGTAGGCATGACTCCTGAGTACATGGCATGGTGGGCTACACACATGCCAGTTAGATTGACAGATCAGTTGTAGGTGGCTGCTCATGAGCATCCAATAGGAGATTTGGATGTGGATGACGGGACTAACGTTGGGGATGCCCCAGAGAGCTCAACAATGGGATAGAGGAGGAGGTCATGGAGATAGGTGAGACCTCAAGTAGGGGCATAGGCACAGGACTAGGTGCCACAAGGACCTCCACTGGTACCAGGATAGGAGAAAACATAGGCCCCACCACAGGTGTAGGATCAGGCACAGGCACCACCACAGGTGCAGGATCAGGCATAGGCACCACCAGTGCCACCACAGGATCAGGCACAAAAGCCACCCACAGGGTTCATGGCTTAGGAGACACATGATACTATCCTCGTAGAGTGAGACAGTCTATAGATAGAGTGCACTAGACTGCGGGGGTTATTAGATGAGGTGGCGGTGTCTAATGCGAGCTTACACACAGAGATAGCCAAGATACAGGGATTATTGGCTGCTTATACAGCATGGGCTGAAAAGGTGGAGGGGTCACTAGATACCCTACAGGGAAGGGTAGAATTAGGTGAGTTCTCCATGGTGGACCTGACGTAGGATGCTACAGATCTACGTGCTGAGATAGACACACTCACAGGGTAGTTAGATAGATTGACGTTACAAATGGAGAGGGCCACAGAGAAGATTGATGCATTGACCTCAGAGAGGGATGTAGCACTAAGATGGGCTAAGACATACAGGGCTGAGCGAGGCATCGCTCGATGGGCAGAAGTGGTAGGTGGAGCTAGTCAGGTGGTATCAGATGTGTTCGTAACCCATAGGGATGTGAATAGGTCAGAGAGGGATGCAGCACATTATAGAGCACTCTACCATCAACTTGTTCCAGAGGGACAAAGATGGGATTATTCAGAGAGATCTCATTCTCAGAGCACAGTGCGGACTTCTACCTCACAGGGATCAGTGGGGTTGCCACCATGTCCACCACCAAGACAGGGAGGTGAGCCATCACAGCCACCAGTATGATCAGTCAGAGGATTACATGAGACACAATTTTGTATTTTTGAAATTTATACATGTATATTGACACTGAGGTGCACATGATGTATTTTTATTGATAGACATGGACATATATATGTATATATGAGCACTCTTATTGCTACTCATGATGGTATGATTTATATGATGACGTTTATGATGCTTAGAATGTATGATCTATATGATGTGTTGATGCATACTATATGATGACTGACACTTGATGCTTGCAGGATGGGATGTATATGGATAACCTGATTATCTATATATATATGATGTATGACCTATGCAGGATGGATGATGCTTATATGTATGTGATGTACTAATGTGTGTGATGCAGGATATGATGTTCTTTTATTTCTACATGCAATATATATGTTGTTATTTTATGAATATGCATAGATTATTTATGTTTTGACAATGATTTAAGTATGCAAATGAAAAGATGAATCTAAAATGATGCAAATGATAAGATGAACCTAAAATGATGCAAATGACGCTAATGATGCAAATGATACAAAAAAATAGATGAATGTAAGCTTAATGAACCTAAAATGATGTAACAATTCAAGATGATAAAAATGGATGAATGCAAGCTTAAAATGAATTCAAAAATGATGTAACAATGCTAATGATGAAAATGATGTTAATGATGGATGAATGCAAGCTTAATGAACCTAAAATGAACTTAGATGATAAAAATGGATAAATGTAAGATAATGAACCTAAAATGATGCAAATGAAATGGATCTGAAATGTATGATTAATGCAAATGAAATGAACCTAAAATGTATGATTAATGCAAATGAAAGGGACCTAAAATGTAAGATTAATGCAAATGAAATGAACCTGAAATGAACCTAAGATTAATGCAATGATCCTAAAATGAATCTCAACAATACAAGATGAATTAATGAATTTAATTATGAATTGATAATGAATTAACAATGCATGTATCATGAACAGAAGCTTCTTTAGTTGGAATGCCTAATTTCTATAAATTTGGTCTTAAAATGCAAGTTGTCTCAAATGCAAGATGCCCTAAATGATCTTAAAATGAATCTAACGATGTTGGATAACATAATGAACTTAATGCCTTAAATGTTCTTAAAAATGAGTCTAAGAATGCAAGATAACATGACTCTAAAGTGAATTGAGAATGGAAGATGAATTAATAATGCACCTAAACTAAATGCAAGACACATTAAATGAGCTAACTAATGATACTATGAGTGGTAGATCATCGTTCTCTTGTTGTTGGATTTTCTCTCAATTGTTCTCTGCATCAATTTCCTTTCTTTTAATACCCAAAAGAATCCATAGTGAAGGAATGCAAAGTGCGACTGAAGAACTCAGAAGATGAGTTGTTTGAGGTTGAACAAACGTGACATTTGAATCTCAAAATTTTCACTATTTTAATTACTTTTATTTTTGGTGTGTGTCATAATCAACTGATAAACCAGACGGATGGACTGTGAAGGATTAGATAGGTAATGTTAGTGGGATGATGACTCAAGATGTTAGCATGATGGTGGGAGGGTGGGATGTGTCACGAATGTACAAGGACCAAACTGAGCGAATTAAATACAAGTGATTAGTTACAGTGAGCATGTACAAAGTTGCTACCGAGTTTTGATTGGATCATGTTACTTGCCTTGATGCACATGATAAAATGCATGTGCTGATTGATTAGTTCAAAGAGGAGAGAAACATCCTGCAAGAACCCCAAACTAATTTCTAGAAAGATAGGGTTAACCAAGTTGATTGATAAAATGCGCACTATCCGCAAACTATAGAACAAATGTATGACAAGGAGCAACTCAAGACACAAGTAATATACAGGACTAACACTTAGGACTCTTGGAAAAGTACAATGTAGGAACAACACTATACAAGATTATGTGTACAAAATCTCAGAATACGAGATAGGGAGAGCATGGCAGAGTAGTACATATGGAACACCCAAGGAATCTAGGGAACATGGAAATGGTGTTGGTGATGGAAAGAAATGAGATTTTGATAGATAATGGAATGGTCCATTATGTGTGATGCATGTTTCCAGGTTTTCATCACCCATACTTGTCCAAGGTGCCTGATTGCCATGTTTTCACCATTGGATGATAATTTTTCTCTTTATTTCTCTTTTTTATTTCTTTGGATCTTTTTGAGTTTTTTTTTTTTTTGATATTGCCTCAGTGCCTGTTTACCAAGTTTTCACTGGCACAACCATTTTTTTAGCTTCATTTTTTTGCTTTTTAGGGATTTTTTCAGGACTGTTTTACAATGCTTGCAAGTGCTCTGGGTTCTTCCATAGAATTTCCTTTAGTGTCTGTAGGTAAAATTTTCTGGTTTGTTTAGAGCTGATCTCTTTCTCTATTTTCTGCTTTCTTTAGGACTTTTTATACTTTTTATGGATTTTCTCAAATAACTGGAATGAACAACCAGTCTTCAGGCATAGAAGTGCCTAAGATGAATGATGTTGATAGGATCATTCAATGATTCTCCTTCTGGGGTGGAGAGTTGATATGCCCTAGAACTAAAACATGCAGTGACAACATATGGGCCTTGCTAGGTGACTTCAAACTTGCCTTTCTTCTCATGATCAGTACCCACTTTCTAATTTTCTTTCAGCACAAGGTCCCCTACTTGGAACTGATGTGGCTGAACCTTCTTGTTATAGTTCCTCTTGAGTCTATTTTGGTAGACAATCAAGTGATCATAATCTTGCTGGCACTTTTCATCTAGGAGATCCAGCTATGTGAGTCATGCTACCCGATAATCTTCATCATCAATCAGGCCTCTTAGTGATACTCAGAGAGAGGGTAGTTCAACCTCAATTGGTAAGACTACTTCAGCACCGTAGACTAGGGAATAGGGAATGGTGTCAGTAGGAGAATGGTAGGAAGTGTGGTATGCCCAGAGGGCAGGATTGATCTGGAGATGCCAGTCATGACCAGTATCATTGACAACTTTCTTGAGGATTTTGAGGATGGTTTTATTAGTTGCCTCAACTTGGCCGTTACCTTGCGAGAAGTATGGACTAGAGAAATGGTGATGGATATGGAGGCGAGCACAGAGATCACTGACATGTTGATTTTCAAATGATGTATCATGATCTGTGAGGATGGTAGAGGGTATGCCAAAGTGGCAAATGATGTAATAAAGGATGAATTTGGATATCTGGACACCAATAGTAAGTGTGAGTGGAATCGCTTCAACCTACTTTATGAATTACTTTGTAGCTGTGATTATGTACTTGTGGCCTTCAGAGGAGAGGGGAGTAATCATACCAACAAGGTCAAAATCCCAACAAGAGAAAGGCCAAGGAGGTGTAATAGGTCTGAGGTCTTAAGTAGGAGCATGGATCAGATTAGCATGCTGTTGACAAGGGAGGCACTTTTTGATAAACTCATAAGAATCGTGTTCCATTATAGGCCAGTAGTATCCTATACGTAGAAGTTGCTTGGCTAGGACCATGCCACTCGTGTGGGCACTGCAGATTCTAGCATGTACCTCTTGTAAAGCCTGGATGGCTTCATTTTCATCTAAACATCTAGAGAGTACATTGTGATAGCCTCAACAATATAGGGTATTGGCTATGAGGGTGTAACAGGATGCTCTTCTGATAAAATTTTGGTGTTAGTTGGTAGTGAGATGGGGAGATATGATACCATTTTGTAGGTAAGCTTGGATGTCATGGTACCACAGGGATTAGGGACCAACCAAGACACATACGTGATTTAATTCATCATTCTCATAAGTGGTAGCATGTAGTTGCTCAACTAAGAATTCATATTGTGTAGATTCATGAGGAATCTCAAGAAGGGAACCAATTATGGCCATTGCATCAGCAGCTTTGTTCTGTAAGTGTGGTACCTGTGTTATCTACAAGTGGAGGAAATGTTCTTTCAGCTTGTCAACCATTTTCTTGTATGGTGTCAACTTATCATCTTTGGTTTGATACTCATCTAGGACTTGTTTGATGATTAGTTGGGAATCACCAAAGACCTTGATATCTATGATGTTCCATTCTATGGCCATGCGGAGTCCTGCAATTAATGCTTCATATTCTACAATGTTGTTTATGAAGGAAAATCCCAATTTGAATGACATGGGAATATAGTCACCTTGAGGTGTGACAAAAAGTATTCCTGCCCCTGTGCCACGAGCTGTGTAGGACCCATCAAAGTAGAGTATCCATGTTGGTTGTTCTTCTACCATGTACAAGTGCTCATCTAGAAATTCTATGATTAGAGGATATGCATCTACCAATGGTGCTTTAGCTAGATGATCAAAAATGACTTGTCCTTTAATAGCTTTTTTGTCAACATACTGGATATCAAATTTACTTAGCAGCATAACCCATTTTGCCATTCGATCTGTAAGGGTAGTCCTGGAGAGTAGACACTTGAGAGGATCCATCTTTGAAATGAGCTTTATTGTGTGACTATGCATGTAGTGGTGAAGTTTTTGAGTGGCGAAGACCACTGCCAGACATGCTTTTTCCATACGAGAATAGTTGAGCTCATAACCCACCAAAGTTTGACTAATATAATATATGGCCCTTTCTTTGCATTCATTGTTCAATTGAGCAAGGAGTGCCCCTAGTGCTATAGTAGTAGCAGAAATGTATAAGATGAGTGGGCAACTAGGTATAGGAGGTACCAAGATGGGTGGATTAGCCAAGTATTCTTTGATCTTGTCAAAGCTCTTCTGACACTGAGGATCCCACTTGAATGTCTTGTCTTTGCATAGGAGATGAGTGAATGGTTGACACTTATCTGCTAGTTGAGAGATGAAGCGGCATAGAGATTGTAGTTTTCCTTGAAGGTTGCACAACTATTAGAGTGTTTTTGGTGGAGGCATCTCCATGATAGTTTTTACTTTCTTTGGGTCAATTTCAATGCCTCGTCTGGATATAATGAACCCTGGGAGTTTCCCTGATGTGACTCCAAAGACACATTTCTTAGGGTTGAGCATTAAGTAGTAGTGTCCAATTCTATCAAAGACACATTCCAGAACATCCAGGTGGTCTTCTCTTTTTACTGATTTAACCAATATGTTGTCCACATAGTCCTCAAGGATCTTGTGGATCATGTCATGAAAAATGATAGTAATTGCTCTCTAATAGGTTGCCCCTACATTCTTTAAGCCAAAAGGCATCATGTTATAGCAGAAGGTTCCCCAAGGGGTTGTGAATGTTGTCTTATGCTGATTTTCTTCTGCAATGCAGATCTAATTATATCTAGAAAAACCATCCATGAGTGACAACATCTCATGTCCTGCTGTGAGATCTACAATCATGTCTATGTTCGCCAAGGGGAAATTGTCCTTGGGACATGCCTTATTGAGGTCTTTGAAATCTGTGCATATTTTGATTGATTTATCTAGCTTAGCGATAGGCACCATATTTGAAATCCAGTTAGAATAGTCAATGGGGCAGATGATCTTGGCGTGGAGTAATTTTTCCAGCTCCGCTTTGACAAGTACTGCAACTTTAGGATGTATCTTTCTGAGCTTTTGTTTAACAGGTTTGATGTTTGGGTCCACTGCTAAATGGTGAACCACCAAGTTGGGATCTAACCTCAGGGTGTGAGAGTAAGACCATGCAAAATTGTTGATGAATTATTTTAACAAAGTGATAAGATTAATTTCTTCTGCTTCAGACAAAGATGCTGCTATATATGTGATGGCAGGATTTTCCTTGGTACCCAGGTTAACAAGTTTTGTTTCTTTAATTAGAATCGATGACTGTTCAGGCCTGTAATCTTGGATAAGAGGAAGAGGAGAATCTTCATCCTCTGGTGCCTCAAAGAGGTTTTTACCAGGGGATACACCCTTTTTTTTTACTTTTTTTTCATCAAATAGTGCCCCAGAGGGGTTTTCACTAGAAGATCAATTTTTCTCTTTTTTATTTTGATTTTCTGTATCATTTTTGTGGCTAAAGTTCTCTTCCCCAAAGTATGCCTTTGGGTCCAATTTGTGGACATATGTTGAATGTTTCCCCCGGTCACTGCTTCGCTTGATTGCTCCCATAAAGCTTAGAAGCACGTCCTCACTTTGGAACTTGTCAACATGTATGACACTTGGTTGGTCCCAGTCTATGAGTTCAGGATGGCGGAGAGGGAAGTCAATGAAGAGGATGGACAGTTGTTGTAGGATAGCATTGCCTAGGAAGGTTTCATCATCAAAAACATCATCGTAAGATTTCACAATTTTCTCTTCCGGGATATCTTCGATGTCAATGATTTCTCCCAAGGGTTTACAAGAGGAATAATTGCTGAACTCATTGGTGCCCCCAGTCATGTCAGAGCCCATACAAAGACCCAGGTGTTTTTTGAGTTGGGTAGGTACAATGGGATCTTTCATCCCTTGCTCTTCATGACCAAGGCCACCTCCTTGATAATTCCATTTTTATGTAACCAGTTTGTGTGTTGTGGGATACTTGTTCTTGAAGTAATTGAGTCGATTTGTGTTCTGGGGTGATGGATCCTTGTATATCCATTGATTGATGTTTGGTTCCATATCTTGGCCAACTGAAATACCTTGTGACACAAAAGTGGTAGGATCAAATTGTAGTGTCCTGGTTGTTTCTGATTTTGTTTTGCTTAAATTAGGTCGGCGGCCTTGAGTGTGTGGATCAACAGGCAATGCTCCAACTGTAAAGGCATTAGATAAAGTGTACTCACCACATCCTTTGTTGTTGATCTTGACTGTGGACAAGGTGGAGGAGAGAATTGTCTCTGGATCTGAATGATTTCGAGATGAGTTGGCGATAGATGAGCTAATATCAATCCCGGGGCAATGAGTGGAATGTAGAAAGGATACCTCCAACGCATTGCAGTATGCAAAGGGCTTGGGATCTATGTGGATGGTGATCTCAGTGCCTTTGTATGGGAATTTAATGCACTGATGGTAGGTGGATGGAATGGCTTGCATAGAATGAATCCATGGGCATCTGAGGAGGATGTTGTAGGGAAGGTCAAGATCAACAACATGACTTAATGTTTCTTGGATAGTCTGGCCCACTTGAATGGGTAAGATAATGGTGCCTTTAGAAGTACGCTAAGGTTATCATATGATTTTATTGTGATGACCTCATTTGTGATATCAACCTCAATGTAGCCCAACTATTTTATGAATTTTAGGGTACACAAATTTAGGGCCTATCCATTATATATCATGACCCGTTTGATGGCAAAAATTTTAACCATGACAGTGATACAGAGTGGGAGATTGTGATCGGTTTCATCAGAGGGGATGTTGGTTGGTCTAAAGGAGACCCCACAAGATGTACATAGGTTTCCAACAAGGTTTTGGAACTCAATGAGGTTGATGTCACTGGGAACATGGGATTCATGCAAGGCTTTATTGAGAATCTCTTGGTAGGTGGGTGATGTGCAGAGACGATCCAGAATGGAGATTTGGGCTGGAGTATTCCCTAGATGTTCCAAAATGTTATATTGGGTCCCAGCAGATGGGGTGGGACTTGCACCTGCAACTGTTATCCTTCCTCTGCAAGTAGTGATTGTGCATTGATTATCAACACCCTTGACATGAATGACATTGACAAAGGACTGAACTTGGGATATGCAGCCGATGAGATTATCGTAATTGATATAAGCATTCATATAATCTTTTTGATTGGCACTTTATGCTTGTTTACCCTTTCCTTGATTAGAGGACTGAGTATGATTGCCTGGACCTGTACCAGAAGTGTGTTTATAGAATGCATTTTGATAAATTTTTAGGCTTGCATTTGATGATGATTGAGCAAGGGAATCCACTTTGATCTCCTTATGGTCAATGAGATCTTTGATATAATGCTTCAATTTCATGCATTTGAGAGTGGTATGTCCCCTAACATGGTGGTATTCACTGTACTCATTGTCTTTATACTAGGCAGGCTTAGGAGTTGAGTCATCAAACGGCTGTGTCTTAGGATATATGACTTGGTTTGCTTGGACCATCTTGCAAAAGATGACATCTATAGGTTCACCCAGAGGGGTAAATGTGCATTGTGGCACATTTGAAACATGAGGTCTTTATTGTCTGTGAGGGACTGAGATAGCATTTGTATGGTTCATAGGACCTTGATAGTTGTGTTGATGGGCTATTCCTAGAGGAGGGTATATGGGCGTGCCTTGAGGGTGCATGATTTTCTGATACTGTGGTTGAGGATACGTGGGAGCAGGTTGCTGATACATGGGAGGAGGTTGTGGATACATTACTGGTGTTTTTTGATAAGTCTGGGTTGGCACATTAGGACTAGCTACCACAACCTAAACATGTTTGGTGTCAGTGGCTCCATCTGTGACCACGTTCTTATTTTTGTTCCAATATCGTGATCGGTCATTGTTAGTTTATCAGGCTGGGATTCTTTGTAATGTTTAATCGTACCCTCTTCGACAAGGCCTCGTTCAAGGTCCATACCTTTGATCCTGATATCATGATAAGTTTGTATACAATTCATATGCATGTGATAAGCAAGCTTAGGATGAAGGTTGTTAGCAAAAATCTTGATAAGATATTGTTCCGGGGGTTGGTAAGACAATCTTGTGGTAAGCCCTTGCCAGTGTTGAAGATAATCAGCCAAGCTTTCTCCTCCCTTTTGTTTGGAATTGCATAGGTCAAGGAGTGAGAGTGCATTTTCAACATTATGCGCATATTGGGCCACAAACTTTTTGGATAGCTCTGCAAAAGTAGAGACTGTGCCATAAGGGATTTTGTAAAACCACTCAAGGGCAGTGCCTCCCAAGCTTTTGGGAAATAGTCTCATGAGAAAATTATCGTTGTAGGCCACTTCTTGGCATGCCATGTAGAATTATTTTACATGACTCATGGGATCACCCTTCCTGCAATATTTATCAAATTTTGGGGTCTCAAAGTGTTTGGGGAAGGGTACAGCAGTGATGGATCTGTCAAACGGATATGGACATACTTCTTTGAACTTGAATGTTTTGGCTTCTGTCCTAGCTTTTATCTCTTTGAGAACATTCTTCATTTCCTCCCATTCAGGATTGATTTGTGGTGGAGGATTGTTGATCGTAATTGTAGGATTGCCTTGTGCATGATATGGATCAAACAGCGAATATGGGGGATTTTGTGGGGGATATTGTGGTGTTTGGTAGGGTGGTTGTTGGTCACTATATACGGGTTGCAGTGGTGGAAGCTAGGGTTGAGTGGAATACTACAATGAAGGAGGTGTTGGCATCTGATAAGATTTCTGCAACTGTTGGAAATATGTTTGCATTTGTTATGGCGTAGGATATGCGGGATGAGCTTATTGCACACCCACATAGGTGCTTTGTGGCAGAATGCCCCCAGTGAGAACTTGTTGTGAAGGGGGAATTGTTTGTGCTGTAGCGTAAGATCACATGGCTATGTAACTGGTGGGATGATTTGGCTGTTGTTGCATGGGTTGGATAAAGGGACTAGTAAATTGTTGCATTGGTTGTGCCACAAAGGGATTTGCCCACTGTGTTTGTGGTTGCGATTGTTGTGTGGTTTGAAGAGTAGGCTATGCAACTGCAAAGGAGTTGATTGGCTATTGTTGCACTTGGGACGTTAATGGATTGGTGATTTGTTGTTGTTGGATAGGTTGTTGTGGGATGGGTTGCTACTGGTGCTGCTAAATATGTTGTTGCTATTGGATGGGTTGAATTGGAATTTGGGGTATGGTGAAGGGATTCATGGCTGGTTACAATATAGGAGGATTTGGGTTAAACAATGTTTGGGGTGGAACCGTTGACATCCATTGTGGTTGTTTTGCTGGTGGAGTGGGAAAAGTGGACCCTTGCAGAAATAAGGGTTGGTTATAGGCGTTGGTAGGTGGCATACCTGTGGTGAAGAAGGGTGAAATAGGCATGGATACTTGGGTCCTTTGATGTTGTGAAATAGTTGTATCACTTTGAACAGGTTGAATAGTAATAGATGGAATGGTGGTTTGATGTGTGCTAACTGGTGATGGTGGTGGAAATTTTGCAAGGAATGTTGGGATTGCTTATGAAGGAGGAGCAACGGTGGCTTGTGGAGGTGTTTGCATAGTGACAGGGGGTATTGTTTGTGGTACTGATGTGGTATCAAGAGGTGGGACTTCTGAGGCAGGTGTAGGTGTTGTGTGTATGATGGAAGGTGGAATGGAGGGATGAACTACTTGTGCAAGAAGGGTTCCCACTTGTAGGGCTTGCTAAAATGGATCAAAAACTTCATTTATGGTGGGATAAGGATGTTCCCCTGGAGGTGCCATAGGTCGTGTAACAAGTGTGGGTATTAGCCAAGGTGGAATTTGAAGTCCTTTTTGTTGGATGTCCAAGAGTACCTGGTTGTTGTTGCATCCACTCATGGCATTTACCATGTGGACAAGCGTTGGATGATTGATAAAAGTTTCCACAGCACTTAGAGTGGGAGTTTCATTAGTGTCTACCCATATATGTTTGACTTGATCATTGGGCTAATGTACATAAGTGACCATGGTGTTGGTGTTCTCAGTCATAGGATTAGATGAGCTAGTGGCAAGATCAGGATCCATATTCTTCCTCTTCTTAAAGGCTTTTGTGATAGGTGGCATGAAATGATTATCCTAAAGGAAATATTAGATGCAGGATGTATGCAAGGATGCACCTGGGAAACTAAGGATGATGACCCTAAGATTAAGATGTGCTTAGGATGATGGGTGCACTTCTATGGATTAAGGATGGCTTAATGTATGCAATGATCAAGGGTTGCTTTCCCTAGTATAGGATCAAGTGGATGTGATTATCTACCTAAGACAGACATGTGGTCTTCGGTGGATGAGATTCTTTGTTAATGCAAACCAACCTTTTGGTCAAGGTGATGAGGTTGAAAAAGACAAAAAGGATTATCCCAAAAAAATGCTTAGTTTAAGGACCTTCAATGGATGGGGTTTGATTAAGATGTAGGTTTTTAGCAGCTCAAAAGGGGTATGCAATACCTAAGCGAGGTGTATGATCAAAGATATTTTGGATGATGATTATGATGATGCTAGGTTGATTAGGATTGATTTGATTAATGCAAGATCATGCTAGGATGAGTGTGTGATGTGTTCCTAAAGATGGTAACCTAAGGACATCATAAAATGCAAGCTAACTGAGCTCAAGAAGAGGAGGAACTTGTGTTTGTTGTGGTAAACCGACTAGTCATATTGTTCAATTGCAAAAAAAGTGGAGTTTAGGTGATACTTGCCCATGAAGTGAGCAACCTTGTTGTTATAGATCACTTTCTCAAATAGTTCTCGTTTATGGATTTCTTTCTTGATAGAATCGACAATGTGTTGGTATTTGCTAGTCTCTCGGGTTGTGTTCTTTTGCTCTCTTTGTACAGGTGGTAATGGAGTTTTCACTTTCTTGTGTTTCTTGGAATCGGTCATGTCCTATAAGTAGATCTTGATTTTGGATGAATAGTTTGAGGTTCTTAGGACATATCTCATGAAAGACCAAAATGTTTGTTTTTTGATAATCTAGCAAAAAGCTTGATTGTGTTATGATTTCTCAATAGGATTGTTCTATGGCAAGAACCACTTTCAACATAATCAAAATTGGAAAATAGAAAGCATGTGTCTGAAAACAATCCAATAAGGGACAAAGCAACCTTGAAGGATACAAGCACGTGACAAATTTGAAAGCTGGATATTTCATTTTATGTTTTGGATTTTTCAATTTCTTCAAACACTTCAAGCACAAAATCTACCTATGGAATTTGCCATAGCATGAAAATACTTTCTCGTAAACTTGGGCACACACACAAGAGCTAATTAGAATATGGTCGTCACTAAGCACGCAATGGCTCCAGTCATGACGTTGTATTATCTGGTTCCAAACGCTCAGGGTGGCACGAATGTACGAGTGATCTTGGGGAAGTTACTATCTTCCTTGCACAAGAATTATCACCTTTCGGGGGTGTTCTGGGTAGCTTCTAAGCCTAGAGTGTTTAGTATGGATCTCTGTTTGATTGTATCCTCTATGTCTGTGCAAGCACGATTTAGGCATATAGCCCCATAGAGCGTCTTGAAAAAAGTGGTCATGTAAATGTGATTGAGACTGCGAGGCCGCACTTAATTTAGACAAGAGCTGAGTATAAGCTCAGATGCCAACCG
The DNA here is from genome assembly GCA_018584345.1 of Thuja plicata. Classification (NCBI taxonomy): domain Eukaryota; kingdom Viridiplantae; phylum Streptophyta; class Pinopsida; order Cupressales; family Cupressaceae; genus Thuja; species Thuja plicata. Next base: position 1,258,882 of record MU227726.1, read on the forward strand.
ACTCCTGAGGCTTTGACCCCAAGAAGTAAATTTGAGTTACATGAGTTGGAGTGGTGTGGCTTACACCTCGTTCTCATGTGGGTCATTGCCAGGATATTTTTTCCTCAACCGATAGGCCCAACTAAAGGATTAACTTGGAAGTAAAATGGGATTGGCGACAAGAAGGGTCTAGATTTATGATTTTCCCACAAGGGGAAAAGAGCATAATCTCCTATCCAATGTCATTTTCTCCACAAGCACGAAAGACAAGTTGTTTTTTTCCAAAGATTTATTTGTTTAACACCAAGTAAATGTGTCTTGGTTTTTTATCTTCCCAAAAAGGGAAGAGAGCATAATCCCCTAAAACTCACTTAGGATTAATCAAAAGATCTTCCTAATTAATTCTAAGTGCCTAGAAAAGATTACAAACATGACCGTTTGGTCGATTTGGATCAAGGCAACCTACGAGAAAATGTGAGTAGTTTCGGTTTAGCATCTTTGACAAGCAGTGCTGCAAACAACTAGTTAGTAGTTTGAAAATTAATCTTTGACAAGTGTTAGCACAAACCACTCAAAAAGTTGTTAGCAAACACAAAATAAAACTTTTCCAGAGCGCTGACGCTAGTTCAGAGCGAAGACGCCACTTCTATATTTTGGTTCAAAAATGACAGTGATAGTGAAATAACCAGAAAACATGAAAAAGGTAGAAATTTGTTATACCAGGCGCAGATGCTGATTCTTGTGGCGCAGACACTAGTTCATGAACCAGCATTTCTGAAGATGCTAATTTGCCTGCAAACACAAAACACAGTAGAAAGTGACACAATAAGTTATCTTTGCTTCTTAGTTAGCTTCCAAACTTGTCCAAAAACCTATTTTGAAACTAATTGACCCCTTAAAAACTGTTATTTCTTAATGATATATCAAGAAAGAGTGTTCCTTTTAATGAAATTTCACCATTATGACTGCTTGTAAAACTAACTTCTGATAAAAAATAGAATGATCAAACACAGAAAAGCAGTAGGAAACACAAATAAACTCGATAAATGAAGAATAGGGTGAATAAAATGTCAAAAATATTAGTATCAGGTGGAGACGCCGATTCAGATCAAAGACACCGTTTCACGAAAATACTGAACGGTAGTTCAAGAGGAACCAGCATTTTCAAAAATGCCTCTATGTGTGTGTCTCAGAGACGCCGATCCATGTTTTGGATGAATTTTGGAAGAATTATACAAGAAGCGAGAAATTTTAGGGACGTGGGTCCCACCAGGTGTGCCAGAATGTGTATATGGAATCCTTCAATCTATTGGGAGAAAGCTCAAACATGCAAACATTAGCGGGTTAGCACATATATCATTTCAAAGAAACATGTAAGAGATCAAAGAAAATAACAAGAATACCAAATAACATCAAATTAAGCTAAAAATGAGTAAATGAAGCACCCTATTCTTCTCATTTTGATTTGCTTATCTAGATTAGATGTGAGTGTTCTCTCTCAAACACACAAATACTATGGATCCCAATGCAAATATGCAATAGTATGAGAACAAGAAGAAAGATTCAAGAGCTAGTATGAAGAACTAGTCTCAAATCTCCTTCAAAATGATAATCTAAACTTATGAAAGTAAGGATGATATGAAAGTCTTACGAAGAAACTATGATTCATTCACCAATTAAGAGCCTAACATGTAACTTCTAGATGATTTATACAAATGAAAGCATGAAACTAACATCTAAAAGCATTAGCATGAAAACAAATATGAAAACTCTAAGACAATACTAGCATGATAACAATGCAAATTGAGAGATGAGAATATGAGAGGAGAAGGCCTCTATTTATAGAGTTTTTGGAAAGAGGAAGAGGCTTGGATGAAGTGGCACCTATGTGACATCCACATAAGAGCCACATAGGAGACACATGGCTTTCAAAAGATGGCCAATTTTAAGTCAAAATTGGAATTAATATTGAGTAGCTCAATATTCCAAAAGAGGAGACAAGGTTGTAAGAGAGAATTTAAGAAGAATGGGTACCCACTTTGGAGATAATTTCCCCATGTGGGTGAGCATCCCATTAGCCTTAAAAAGGTTAGGAATCACCCATTTAAGCATGATTAGAAGGTAGTTAGGTGTGGAAGCACACTTAGGAAATGAGGTGATGGGAGTAGGGTAGGAATAGGATAGGCTGTAGGGTAGGCTGTAGGGTAGGATTAATAGGTTCCTAGCTAGGGTTTAGATTTAATTCAAATTAGATTTGAACAAATCATAGCTTAGAAGAATTAGGAAAATGGAGGATTTTAAAAAATATATATTTATTAAAAGGGGATTTTGTGGAGATAAATGTATTTAAATAAAATACATTAGAATAGTGTTTAAACTATTGATAAATGAAACTATTTAATTGATTGAATTAAATAGTTAGAGGAATAAGAGGGAAATTAATATTAATAATAATATTAATATTTTTGGATGTCTACAACTCTCAAGGCAATGGATTGGATTGGGGGGAGGACACGTACAATTAGACCTATCATATGTCACTATCCCAGTGAATGGAAAGGAAGTTAGGATCAATACAGAACCAAGGTCCTCATACATAATTGAGAAAATTTATCCCAACTAGTTAACATGTTTCTTTCATGAATATATGGACAACTTACAGCTTCAACTTACTAAAACTGAGTTGATAAATACTGATCCAATAAAGATCCAAGATAAGAAAAGAGAGGGGTTGGTTTGGAGTATGTTATTTGATGGAGCTTGCAGTAAAGAAGGAAATGGAGTAGGACTAGTATTTATCTCTTCTAAGGGAAAAACTTTCAAGTACTCTTTCCTCTTAGACTATGATTGCACAAATAATGTAGCTAAATATGAGGCTCTTTTATTAGGGATGGGTATTTCTTATAAACACAGGATCAAATTGCTAAGCATATTTGGAAATTTGGAATAGATCATTTCTCAAGTAAGATCCAAATATGCTACTAAGAATACAAGGTTAAGTTATTACAGAAATGAGGTGTGGGAGACAATTGAGTTTTTTTACACTTTATCATTTGATTCGGTGGACAGGTCTAAAAATGCTATGGTAGACTACTTGGCTAATCTAGTAGTAAAACAAGATGACATAACACTAAGTGGAGTGTCAAAGGTTGAGTTGAAAATTAGACCAACAGTCTCTGATAATATTTGGAATTGGAAAGTATTTGAAAATGATGATTACATATTGAATTTTCTAAGGTGTGAAGACAACTCTGACCCAATGGAGATTGATTCAATTCATATGTAAAGGAGGAAGATGGAAAAGAAACTCTATTCAAAAATGAGGCAGTCCAATTAAAAACTAGTACTTTGTCCCTAGAGGATTAGTGGCATTAGAAATATTTTTTGATGGGGATGATAGGGAAGAAGTGAATACATCACCTAATAAGGATGAGGACATTGAGAAAATAAATCTAGGAATTGATAATGCACCAAAAAATGTTTTCATAAGGAAGAAACTTTCTTCAAAGATCATATCAGATTTGATAGGATTATCAAGGAAATATAGACATGTATTTGCATGGTCTTATGATTATTTAAAATCTTACAAAGAGTACCTATTTCAACATGAGATACCTCTAAAGTTGGATGACAAGCCCTTTAAACAAATACAAAGACCGATCAATCTTACCTTGGCCCCAAAAATGAAGGAAGAATTAATAAAATTAAGGGATGGGGAAATAATTAATCCTATTAGGAATTCTACGTAGGTATCAAACTTGGTCTCAGTCATAAAAAAGAATGGTGACATTAGACTATGCATGGATTTTAGGAACCTAAATATATCATCCTTGAAAGACAACTATGCATTGCCTAATATGGAAGTATTTTTGCAAAAAGGTAACAGGAAATGAATTATTGTCTATGACGGATGGGTTTTATGGATATAACCAAGTTAAGGTAAAGGAATAAGAATAGTATAAGAGTGCCTTCACAAAACCATGGGGTACTTATGTCTATGTACAGATTCCTTTTGGCCAAACAAATGTTGGAGCCACTTTTCAAAGGGCTATGAATATCTCATTTGAAGAATTGATTGATGTTATCATGGAAATCTATCAAGATAATTTGTCTATGTACTCTAAGAAAGTTGAAGACCATTGCAAGAACTTGGGAAAGATATTCTTCAAAGCCCTAGAATATGGTGTATCACTAAATCCAAAAAAGTTTCAGTATAAAGATAAATCTTTCAATTGGGAATCACTCTACAACTAGGGCTCTGGTATAACTGTGTGTATGAAAATACACCTTCATGAAATTAAGATTAAGAACAACAATTCTATGGAAAGATAATACAAATTAATATAAGAATTGAAGCTAAAAATCTATATCATCTCATGGTTCTCTATCCAAGCTTTGTTAAGAGAGCTCTCAGGCTTAATCTCTCTTAAGGACAATCCTAGAATGAGAAATTAATGATAAAAAAATGCTCAAATCTAGATTAGAATGCTTAAAATGCTCAAAATTCTCCAAGATATGTGAGAAAACAATAAATTCTCCTAAACATGATATGCTAAAATGCTATGCAAATGCTGAAATACTCTCAAAAGCTCTCAAATGCTCTCCAAATGCTTATAATAAGGGTGCTTTTTCTCTTGACATTCTTGGATCCCAAACACAAAGGAAATGGCTTGTATTTATAGCTTTTTCCCAAGGGTAGGGGGTAGAGTGAGTTGATCATGATAAAAGTTTGGTTAAGTAAAAAGCTTTGAGGTGTTCTCAAATGGAGGGAAAATTGGTTGGTTGTCTCAAAGATATTAGGAATTAAATAACTCAATCATTTAATTAATTTAGCCATGGAAGGGTGAATGGGTTGGATTTGATCTTT
>MU227726.1:1280472-1291720 GCA_018584345.1 Thuja plicata
AGGCGGACGGGAGGGTAGATGGTGGGGTGGTTTAAACAGCGTGGGGGGAGGATATGCGTGGGATTTTAGTCCCACATCGACAATGTTTCAATCTTTTTACTGATTTATAATGCAAATACCAAACCCAATAAACAAACCAAAGGTTGTCGGCAATGTGACTGTGATTACAAGTTGTCGGTTAAGGTATTAGCCTAATGAAACATTTCGTAGTCTTTGAAACAATGATACAAAAACCAAAAAAACAATAACGTTAGTAAATAAATTTTGCGAAGATACCACAGATCCGAAAGAGTTAAAAGAAAATAAAAGTCTGTCCTGAATTACGCCATTTTTTTTTCTCGATTTACATGCCACAAGTTTGAATAGAAAATAGTAAGGTGTCCTTATTTACACTAGATTCAAATGAATGACCACAAGTTAAGTAATGCAAGCTTGACTAGATAAGTACCTGATTTCAAAGCTAGCAAGGCTAGGCACATTTTTGAGTGTTTTGGCTTGTTTTTACTCACCTAGTGGTGATTTTTCCCACTCCGTCTCCTCCAACAAGTTAGTCAACACAAAGCGAAGCAAAGTGAAGAAAACTTGGAAAAACTCAAATGACAAATTACTTCCTAAAAGCTCTTTTAAATGAAAGATTTATCAATTAAAGCTTTAAAGAAGTAAGCATAAAAATCAATTACAGAGTAGGAAATTTTTGTTTGTAAGCAAAAAACACCTTAATGTAGTGATCATACAAGTGTTCTTCCTCAAATAAAATCTCTAACAAATTTTTTGTATGTATTTCTTTATCATTCTTCGTTTTGATTCTTACCTCTTTACTAGGCTTAGATCCGATTCTCTGGTTTCTGCACCTTTGGGTCATTTTTCATCTGCAGGATGGGAAAACACTAAGAGTTACAATAGTGACCAAATTAATCAAAATCTGATTTAAATCAAAAGTAATTACATGGCATTTAACAGATAAAGAGCGGCTGTCAAATGTTCTTAAGTGTAAATTAAAACTTTATACATGGCTTTTAAATCTTAAAATGTGACTCTTAAAATATCACAAGCGGCTAATTAAAATGAGCAGGTGGTACATATGTGCATGCTAAATGTGGGCCTCTGATTTAGCAGAACACTTCAACATGGTCATTATTCTTCAGCTGCATACAGGAATGAATATCGATTCATTCACCCTGCATGTCTGGAAGAGTCAACCTGTTGCCTTCTAGAAGGCAGGAGTATGAGCTTTCTCTCAGGTCATTGCAAGCTCAGTGACTACACCGAGGACCTAAACGAAGGATTTAATCTATATGCTGATAATAAAATGCTCTGATTAATATAAATGAATGCAATTTGTTGTTCATCCAAAGCTGATTAAGATTTGTTTTAGAAGCACAAAATTGAAATATGAGAGATTTAGTTTTAAGCCCAAAACAAAGTGTGCTCTAAATTAGATTGATTTGCATGCTTTGAAAGTAATAAACAACAAATATTAGCTAAATGATTAATGTTAATAATGCTAGAAAGCTAAAAATGAAAATGCAGCATAATAACTTTAGCAAAAATTAGGATCCTTTGTGAAGGAAAAGAGTTTTTCTTTTATAGAAATCTCTCTCGAATCGACGGTCGAGATCGAAATAAAAGAGTGGCTCAGATTCGATTGAAGAAGCACAATCCATGTGCAAGCAATGTGATTGGTCGAGAGAGTCAGTTGACTGAACTRACTGATCAGTTATTTTAGAAACTTCTAAAATCAGTTCATAGTTAACTGAAATGTTTCTAAAATGATAAACAGTAGAGAATCAGTTAACTGAGTGGAACTGGATTGTTTCCATTTTGATAAATCAGTTAACTAGATTTAATGATGTCATATGCATTTTTAATAAATTAATTCATTTTGAATGCACATTTATGATTTTATAATTAATTTAATTCATTTTTGATTTAATTGACAATTTTGTAATATTTATTTAATTAATATGTCATAGTATCAATTAAATAATTAACATAAGGTTTATTTGTCAATGTCTTATGATTTTAGGAATTAATTAATTAATCAAGTACGATGATTGATTAGGACCTAGGGTTTAGGTCAGATCATTTCAAATTTGATAATTGCCTGTTTGATTTAGGACTTAGGTTTAATCAAGATTAGGGTTTCTTGATTAAATGCTGAGATTGGGGGTCTAGGGTTTAGGTGACCATTTTTAGGTGATTACAACATAAAGTATAAAAGGCAGCTAGAGATTGCTTGTAAGCAGCATTTGAAAAATCTCAGGTGGCACACTTTATCTAGGAGGTGGCATGCTTTATCTAGCAGGTGGCCCACTTTATCTAAAACACGGCTGTAGAATGAAAGACGGAGACGAATCAGGCTTTGTAGGTGGCATTTTATTGTTCATAGGTGGCTCTTGGCATCGCATACACGGCTCTTCCCCTATTTTCTACAAAAATAACAGCAAAAAAAAAGCAAACACACCAAATCTTATGATAAAAATTTTAGTAAAGAGGCTTAGAGCCCTACGGTGGGCACCATTATGTGTGTATGAAAATACACCTTCATGAAATTAAGATTAAGAACAACAATTCTATGGAAAGATAATACAAATTAATCTAAGAATTGAACCTAAAAATCTATATCATCTCATGGTTCTCTATCCAAGCTTTGTTAAGAGAGCTCTCAGGCTTAATCTCTCTCAAGGACAATCCTAGAATGAGAAATGAATGATAAATAAATGCTCAAATCTAGCTTAGAATGCTAAAAATGCTCCAAGATATGTGAGAAAACAACAAATGCTCCTAAACATGATATGCTAAAATGCTATGCAAATGCTGAAATACTCTCAAATGCTCTCCAAATGCCTATAATAAGGATGCTTTTTCTTTTGACATTCTTGGATCCCAAACATAAAGTAAATGGCTTGTATTTATAGCTTTTTCCCAAGGGTAGGGGGTAGAGTGAGTTGATCATGATCAAAGTTTGGTTAAGTCAAAAGCTTTGAGGTGTTCTCAAAAGGAGGGAAAATTGGTTGGTTGTCTCAAAGATATTAGGAATTAAATAACTCAATTATTTAATTAATTTAGCCATGGAAGGGTGAATGGGTTAGATTTGAACTATACAATTGAAAAATCAATTGCATAATTTGATTAATCCCTTTAGGCTTGAATTTAATTATTTGATTTCATGATTATTTGATCTTTTAATTTGATTTGATTTTTGTCCATTTGTTTTGATAAACGTCTATTTGATTTGATCCATTTTTTTTGCATTGAGATGAGATTTTAAGGCATTTGGCTGAGATTTATAGTTTGGAATGCTTGAGATACACCTAGTCAATTTTAGGTGTCTACAATAACTCCATTTGTCGTACCACCAGAGCTAGTGGTTTGGGTAATCCATTAATGACCTCTACCTCACTCAGGGGAGGGAAAAACTTTAACTCCACAACCATTAATGAGGGTGGTAGTAATGGCCCTAAAAAATCCCTCTGCAACATCATTATCAACCCTAAGAAAGTTGGTATTTGCTCCACGATAGATGAGAAGAACACCCTGAGAAGTGCAAATAATCGAGGAGAATCCCAACCGAAGTCGAGGTCATTCAAGAAGGCCATCTGGAATGAGAGGATGCTACCAAGTGGAACCCACTTCATATCATCCATTACCCAAGCCATAGAAAAACCCATAGTAATTGGAGGGAAGATTCTGCTGACCCCCAAGATTGTCATTAAACCTAACCTGCTAATGAATTCTGGGATAGAACTTGAGGAAACTAGACTTAGATAGATTGCTATCTTTTTTGTTGTTGTTAATGTTTCTATACTTCCTTCTATATAATTCCTCAATTATTGGTTTCAATGGGTGTGGAATCATAAATTAGGATTTCATTTTTCCTATTGCAGAATGATTCAAAAGGGTTTGTTTCTGTTATTGTTTTGTGACCCAAAATCTCAAAAATATGTGGTAGATAGGAAATACTGGAAAGTCAGGCCCTGTGAATTCAGAGCCATCCCATGGTCCTTAGAGGCCTCACATAATGAATTCATTTCTCTCTCTATCCCTAGATGGGTGGTAATAGGTAATCTGCCCCCGTTTCTACTTAAGCTAATTCCACAGGCTCTTAACCCTGTTGGAAAAGTCTTGAAGTTTAACCAGTCGAATAACCTAATCCCCCACACCAATATTTGTGTGCTTATCTCCCTAAAACCTGGACTCAATTTACTAGATTCCCTCCACTTTTACCTTGGTGACTCTCCCATTGTATGCCCCATCACTTTTCTAGGAGGGATTAATAGTTACTACCTCTACAAAAAGGATGGGCATAAAAAACAATCATGCCCCATTTTCACCAAACACTTTCTGCCTTTTGGACCTCCTCCCATTGGCTCTCGACCCTCCTCTCCCCCCACTGCATAGAATTCCAAATCTACCTCTAGCTCTTTTCTACATTCAAGCCCTGCACCAACTCCCAAGCCTGGTGATTCCCTTGACCTTATTCTGGCTGAGGATAATGCTCCCAAGGACTGGATGAAGGATGCAGTAGCTCTTGCAAAAAATCTAGACAAACTCAAAGGTCAATTTGACCATTAGCCTATCCCTTCAACTTTGAGCACATAAATTCCAAAAGCTCTCTGAGATCTCTCAAATTCCAAAGACCTAGACTTTGGGCTGGGACACAAGGACAAACCCACCTTGACTAAACATAGGAATCTTAATGCTCAAAAAATTTCACTAGAATGGATTCAATTGAAGGATGATAAGATTAGAGTCATCCCTAAACCCAAGTGGAAGACTTACTATGCTCTCCCTCCTTGTTGAGAGGCTTATTCTAATCTACCTCCATCACTCTTTATGCCTATAGATAACGTTGGTAGCCCTTGCACTTACTCTGGCCCTCCTGCAGTTGAACCTCCTATACCTTAAAATGCTCGTAAAGAGACCAACTTGACCTCACCACATAGGGAGGATGAAAATATTAATGAATTCTCTATTGTGGTGATCCTTGCACCCCCTTCACTTCCTCCCCTACCTAACATATGGAGGACTAACTCTTGGAGGAAGGTATGTCAGAGCTACCCTCCGTAGATATAGAGATGGCGGGGTGGTAGTAGACTAGGAGGAGGAGTTGGACCTTGAGGAGGGACAGATAGAGACAGGCCAAGAGGAGGTTATCAAAGTTGAGAATAAGACCTTTGTCTTCACCTCAGGAAACAAAGATAAGTGCAAAAAATCCAAAAATCCTATGAAAGTATCAGCACCAGATGAAGTAGAGGGGATTAACATCAAGAAGAAGAGAGGAAGACCCCCCAGTGTCTCTGGTAACCCAAAACCACACAAAGCACATAAGAAAGATATTCCCCATTGCTTCAGGAGCTTTAAGGCTCCGGTAGGCTCTAATAAATGATTTCTCCATGGTGTTAAACTATGCCTCATGGAATGTCAAAGGACTAGATTCATTTAACAGAAAATACATTGTCAAAAGATTTCTGTAGCTTAAGAAGGAAATTGACATTCTTATAATTCAAGAGGTCAAAGCAATTGGGTTCTCCCTTGAGATTGTGCTGATATGCATTTGGAAGGATGTAGAGGCATTCACCACTAAGCACTAGAAGGGTAAGGGAGGCACTTAGGTCCTAGTAGGACCAAGGTGGAGGAAAGCAGTGAAGAAGTGGGACTTCTCTCCCTATAACAGAGCAATTTGGACTATTATTAAAGAAGGGGATATTACTTTTGGAGTGTGCTCCATTTATGCTCCAAATGATCACAATGCCATGATTGAATTATGGAAGTGGATATCTGATCTAGATAACATTCCTTGTTTTATTTCTAGAGACTTTAACATGATAGAGAGGACCCAAGACAAAGAAAGAGGCCTTAGATTTGAATGGAAGGGAAATGAAATGATTTTCTAGAATAGGATGATTTCTAAATTGAATCTCTTTGACCCACTAGCTAAAAAGAAAAGTCAATCTAAAGGTATTTGGTTCACCATTTCCAACTTTCAAAAGGGGATGAAGAGGATCTACTCTAGGCTAGAAAGGATCTACATGAATAAATAGCTCTTTAGTTTTTCCCCCACACCTCTGCACAACTGTGTCAAGGTCCACCCATTCACCCTTTCTAACCACCACCCCATTCTCACATCTATTCACCTGATTACAAATAAGGTATAATATAAGGTTAGGAAGATGGTCTTTGCACTTAAATCCTCTCTACTTGAGGATCCAGATGTGTAGGCTAAAATCAAAATCATTGCCTAGTATAATGAAGCTATTGTCAAACATGACTCTAAGGTAGTCAGATGGAATCAGACCACTAGATCTTGGTAGACAATGCTTAAGGTGGTGGGAAAGAAAAAAGATAAATATAGGAGGAGGAGAGAATTCAAGATAATAGAATATCTCCAAGAGGAAGAGCTCCAAATTTAGGACAACCCCCATGACCTTACCCTCTTAGACAAAGTTATGCATAGTAGAGATGCCCTCAGGAATCTGCAATTGGTTAAAACTAGGGGAGCTAAAGTCCAAGCCAGAGCCAACTGGCTTAATCTGGGAGATAGAGGCTCAAAATATTTCTTCCATACACTCAAGAAGAAGGAGGTGAGGGATAGGATTAATTGTATTATAGATAAATAAGTATACAATACTGATCAAGGGGATATTTCCAATACTTTCTCATTTTTTTACAAGTTGTTCACCTCAAAAGATAATGATTACATGGAAGTGGCCAGAAAAAAATCAAAGGTATCATCCCTCATAAGATCTCTAAGGATGCAAGAGATATAGGGAGACATCTCTCTATCAAGGAAATCAGAGAATCCATCAAGAGTATGGCCAATGAAAAGCCCCCTCGCCCTGATGGCCTAACAGTGGAATTCTTTAAAAGTGACATTGAGTGGATATGCCAAATCCTACTTGTGACCTTTAGGGAAGCTATTGAGGAAAGATCCCTAGGTCCCACAATCAATGTAGGACTTATTAAGATGATTCCTAAGGAGGGTGAAAGATTCCTTATCAAAATTGGAGGCCGATTACCTTAATCAATGTTGGCTACAAGATTTTGGCCAAATCTCTCTCTCTAAGGCTTGTGAACATACTCCCCAAAGTGATTAACAACACCCAGACTGGATTTGTCAAAGGGAGACACATACTATAAAACCTCCTAACATGTTGGGAATCACTAGAATAGGTCAAAAATTTTGGACAAAATTGTTCAATGCTGCTCATTTATTATGAGAAAGCATACGACAGGATTGAGTGGAAGTTCATCCTTTGTATGCTAGATAGTCTTGGATTCCCAACTTCCTTCTGCAATATGGTAACCACACTATTGAATGGTGTTATGGAGGTATTTGAAGTAAAAAACAATCATATCAAACTCCTTCGAGCTATCTAGATCCATCAAACATGAGTTCCCCCTTGCCCCTCCCTCTTTGTTATTATTGCAGACTCCCTTTATTATCTCCTGAATGATGAATCCATATCCCCTAGAGTTAAAGGAATATCCATTCCCAATGGTTTAGAGGTATCAAACATCTAGTTTGATGATGACACTACAATCCTCATGAGCCTTGAGGAAGACAATATGGATAGATTCATTACCAAATTGGACCTGTTCTACCAGACATCTGGCAGCATGATATCTATTGCTAAATCAATTATGCTAGGATGGAAGGAACATACCCCAGATTGGTGGAATAGATTTGGGCTTGAATGGGGAGGACGTAACCACATTGTTAAATACTTGGGCATTTTGTTTTCTATGGAACCTAATATCAATAACATGTGGAACTATATTAAAGATAAGATTCACCTAAAGTTAAAAAAATGGGGCAGAAACCTCCTATCCTTTCTGGGTAGGTTACAAGTATGCTAGAAGATTCTTTCCTCCTACCCTATCTACTACTCATCTGCATGTCTTTTCAACCAGAACCAAATTGCACAGATACAAAAAATTGTCAAGAACTTTCTCTAGTCAGATAGTATGGGTAATAGAAAAACACATGTGGTATCTTGGGAGTGGTGTACCAAAGATAAAGTGTGGGGAGGTATAGGTCTTAAAGACCTTAGGACCCAAGGAATTTCCCTTGTAGTTAAATGGATTACTAAAGCTTTTGTAGAGGAATAACCTTGGAAGATCCTTATTAGGAACAACTTATACAGAGGCCATCCTTCGAAGTCTAAGTATTGGAATAAGATGATCTATTCAGATTTTATAGGGTTGGAGTGAAAGGTGAAAGTTGAAGGCTCTAATGTCTTCAAAGAAATATGGAAGAGATAGATGTATGTCAAGAGGTTCCTTGCCAACACAATCCCTTTGGAAGGTAATGGGGTGATCTACAGTGATAAATCTATATGGTGGAATGTTGAACACAATAGGAAGCCTCTGGAATTACTACAAGGATTCTCTGCCAAAAAATGGGCAAAGAAAGGCATCAAATGCTTTTGAGATGTTCTTCTCAATGGTAGTTTCTTACCATGGGATAAGTTGGAAGCAGACTTTAGCATACCCCAAACTCATAAGAGGACCTATGCTATTCTTTTTGTTGACCTTAATTCCTTAGGGAGAGTGGAGGTTTGTTGTTCCCCTACTTCCTATTCCTCTCAACTTGCATGGAAAGATAGCTCCACCCTCCACCTTGTCAAGAGGAAATACCTTTGCCAAAATATCACCTACATCCCTGGTATCCTATCTTGTGCTAACTCCAAATGGAACCTTGATGTACCCCTTCTTGACTGGAATATATAATTTTCCTCTCTATGGTCAAGGCATGTGAAGCCTAAGATAACCTTCTTCTTATAGAGACTTCTACTTCACAAACTGCCCTTCAAGAAACCTGGGGGGAACCCAACCTCTATACTATTTGACCATCTCTTGAAGTAGGGTTTTTTAGTTTTGTTGTTAAAACCTAGTCCTATTTTGTCTTTTGTATTTATGAATTCCATGTGCATAGTTTCAACAAGCCCTTTTCCTTTGTCTCCTAAAGGTCCCTTCCCTTTATATCCCATCTTTTTTAGAAGGTTGTATCCTTTACCATACTTTTTTAGGGGATATTTCCACATGTTTTATCTCATTTTATTTTGGTTCTCCTTTGTAAAGCCAAGCCAAGACTTGTTTTTCTTATTTTTCATCCTCTTGAGAGGTAGATGCTTTAACCATGCCATTTGCTTTGTGAATTTTTGGTTCTTTTAATGTAATAGGTGTGAAAGATGAAGAAGGTTTTCCATAAGATCTTGGAGACATTGGAAGTTTTGTCAATGATGGGGTCATGTCTAGCTTGTATTCTCCCATACTAGTTTCTATAAGTTTTAAGGTCTTTCCAAAGCTTCTCATAACCATGTCTTTAGTAGTTTCAGGTATAGCATCTTTTGGAACTTCCTTTTTATGAGGAACCATACTATCTGCTTTAACATTATTGTAAGTGTAACTGGCATCTACAAGAATTGTTACTTCACCCCATTATGTGGGAATTTGATACATTGGTGGTAAGTAGAGGGTACCACTTGCATTTCATGGATCCAAGGTCTCCCTAATAGTATGTTGTAAGCCAAGGGTAGATCTAGAACTTGACATATCACATTTCTTTCAGCTAGTCCAATTTTGATTGGTAGAACAATGAGGCCTTTAGAGGATCTTTCTTCTTCATCGTAAGCTTTGATAGTTATCTTACTTGAGTCAATGGTTTGTTTTTACAAATGTTCAACCATGCGCCTCCATCTATCAATAAACATCTAACATGGGATTTGTGAATTAGGACTTCAATATGTAGGGGTTGGTTATGCAGATGTGTCAATGACTTGTCATCATCTTCTGAAAAAGCGAGATAGTGCGGTGATGAGATATGATTAACCATTTCTTGGAGCTTGTCTAAATCAATGTCTTTTGGTATATTTGTATAATGTAGGGCTTGTTCAAGGACTTCCCTATGCACTAAGGAAATTTTAACTCAAAGATAAAAATTTGAGTAGAGGTTCGTTGCAATTGATCCACCAAGTTATAGTTTATTGTTGGAATGGTAACTATTTATCTTGCTTTTGGTTTGGGAATAGTGACAATAGGTACCTTGGAAGTTGTTTCTCATTTTGATGAGGAACTAGCTCCTTTGATTGTGACTTGTTCTTGACTTTGAGTCGCCATATTTGATTGTGTAGATGTGTCTTTTTCACCTTTAATAGTGATCACATTGATTGATTCATATTTTATATCCAACATGTTGATCACATTATCATTATTGGAGTAGGTGCAATTTAGTTCATTTCCTTTATAAGCTTCCCCTTTCTCATAATTAGGGAATAGTTTGTTGAATGTTGTATGGTCTTTGTTAGTGGTGTGTCCTTCCACTTTGATCGTTCCTCCTTCAATAAGATCTTGTATAACATGTTAAATCTTCACACAATTATTGTTCTTATGTCCCTTGTTCTTGTGAAAGACAAAATAGGATTTATCATGCCACCATTTCAGTTTGACCTCTGGTTCTCATGGTTTTGAATTGGGAATTGTAAGAACTCTATTGTCCAAGAGTGTCTTCAAAATAGTCTCAAGAGGTTCTCCCAGAGGTGTAATACCCACTCATGTTTTACTTTTTATTTTGTGATGTCGTACTCTTTTAGGCATTGGTTTTAGTTGTTTGGCCGAATTCTTTTAGGCTACTTTCATGAGAGCTATTATTGTTTCATTTGATGATGATACTTGATTATGATGTCATGGATTGATCATATGCATAGATAGATGTGATGATGTTTTCATGTTGATTATTATATGTTGATTTTAGATTATGATATACTTACCCCATACTTGCATGTGTATGGTTGTTTTATATGTTGATGTATTTGTTGATGTGTTGTTGTAGTAGAGGACGGAGGCGTAGTTACTTGCTTTGCGCGATCCACACGTCCGACTAATCCATCTCAATGGTAAAGAGGAGAGGTAACATACAGATCCAAAACCCTAACCTAAGCCTAATCATCCTAATGTTGGATGAGTTTCAGTTTGACTACCCTATTTGGATTTGCCTAGTTGACAGGAATTTGAATATCCCTTCCTTGAGTGTGTGTGATTTTGCCTATGTTTGCTTTCAGGTGATTTTTGGATTATTGAGTGATTTTCCATATTCTATGATTTAATGGATTATAGTTCAATTAATTATTTAATTATATCCTATGTTTATTTGAAATAATTAATTAAATTGAAATATTTGAATATTTTGATTTAATTAAGTATTTAATTGAAAACTATAGTAAATGTGCTTATATGATTAATTAAA
>MU227726.1:1297761-1308870 GCA_018584345.1 Thuja plicata
TTGGAAATGATGTTACTCAATACTTAGATACTGAATATGTGTTTCCCATAGGAGCACCCACAGTTGAACAAATGAGAGAGAAGCATGAACACAACTACATGATGATAGAGCTTGCTTCCTCACTCTTTGATGTTGAATTTTAAGATGCCAAAGCATGCACAACTGCAAAGTAGATGTGGGATAAATTGAAGCTTATACATGGTGGTGATAGAAATGTTTTGAGTGTCAAGGAAAAAAGTCTTAGAGGAAATTTTGATGATCTCATAATGAAAGAAGGTGAAAACATCACACACTACAACACAATAATCAAGGAGGTAGTCAATGCTATCCAAGGAGTTAGAGGTGTACTAGATTAAGATATAGTGGTAAGTAAAATTCTAAGAACCTTACTGCCTACTTATGCTATTAGAGTATCTGTCATACAAGAAATGAGAGTAGTAGCAAATAGCAATCTTACTCTAGATGGTTTGATTGGAAGAATGATTTCATTTGAGATGAATAATTTTGACAATAGTGTCTTACCAAACATAGAGTTTGCATTCAAATCTTCTTTGAGAATAAGTAAATCAATTAAGAAACACACTATGAGAAAAGACAGTGATAGTGAAAGTGAAGAAGAAAATCTTGATGAAATTGAAGCACTTATGGAAAGAAGAATGCAGAGAGGCAAAGGTAAATACAAAGGTAAATTACCACTTGTTTATTTAATTGTAAAGAGATTGGACACTTTTTTGCAAGATGTTCTAACAGAAGAAAATATTACAGAAGTAATGACAGCTCATTTGAAAAGAAGTTTGACAGAGGTGATTACAGAAGCAACTGACAATCAAAAAGAATAGATACCCGAGACTACAAGGACAAAGGAAAGAAGGCCAGTTACCTAGCTAAATGAAAAGATGAAGATAATGACATCAAGATGGTGTTTGTAGTAGTAAAAGATGATTCAGATGAAGATGAAGAAAGGTATGTAGAAACTGCACTCATATCTAAAGTTAGTAAAAATGATTTCTGGATCATAGATAGTGGTTTTACTCACCATATGACTAGTTACAAACACAATTTTGAGACTTTTGAATACTATAATGGTGGTTCAGTAAGAACAGGTAATGATACACCTTGTCCAGTTGAAGGTAGAGGAACTATAATGTTGAATAACCTGATAAAATGTGAAAATGCTTGTTGGGTGAAAGGATTGAATTATAATCTATTGAGTGTTTCTCAGTTGAATTATTTAGGTCATAGAGTAGCATTTGAAAATAAGAAAGCAAAGATCTTCAATGAATCAAGAAAGATGATTGGTACCGGTGAGTAGACAAAAGGTAACTTATTCTATCTGAATGATACTAACACCACTTGCTTAATGGCTAGAAATGAAGACATGTGGTTGTGGCACAAAATATTGTGTCATGTAAACTTTGACAACATGATAAAGATAAGAAAAAAGAGAAATGTAAGAGGCTTACCGACGATGACTAATCCTGACAGTATCATGTGCAAAAATTGTCAAAAAGGTAAGATGAAAAAGTCTAGTTTCAAAAGAAAAACCCATACATCTAATGTCATTCTAGAATTAGTCCATACTGATCTATGTGGACCCATGAGGACAAAGAGTTACTATGGTGATAGATATTTTATTCTCTTTGTTGATGATTACTCTAGAATGATGACAGTTATGTTTCTAAAAGATAAATCAGAAGCATTCAAGATGTTTAAATGGTAGAAAAACAAAGTGGTGAGGAATTAAAATTCTTAAGATTAGATAGAGGAGGGAAATTCATTTCAGATGAATTCACTAAATTTTTCAATGAGCATGGTATCAAAAGACAGTCTTTGTACCAAGAACACCACAGAAAAATGGAATTGTTAAAAGAAGGAACAGATCCATTGTTGGTCGTGCAAGGACACTGATGATAGAGAAAGGCATCACCCAAAGGTTTTAGAGGGAAGCTTTCAGTACTGTTGTTTACACATTGAACAGAGTACAATTGAAGAAAGACACCAATAAGACACCCTATGAGCTATGGTATGGTCACACACCCAATGTAAGTTACTCCAAGATCTTTGGTAGTCAATGTTATATCTTAAAAGATGATATAAATGGAAAGCTTGACTGCAAAAGTGATGAAGGTATCTTTCTAGGGCAATCAACAAAGAGAAAGGCTTATAAATGTCTCAATAAAGCCTCTAACAAAATTGTTGAAAGTGCAAATGCAAAGATAGATGAATTTGCAGAGAAGAATGAAAAGGAAAGCACAAAAGAACTAGAGGACTACAACAGGTTTTTTTACAATGAAGAACCTAATACTCTACCTGAGCAATAGAACATTGCACCCGAGCATTAGGCTACAAATACCAAAAATTGGGATATTTCTCAAGATGATGTACCAAGTGATGGAGAACAAATTGAAGGACAAAATGATGATCAAAATGATAGAAAAAGAATTGAACCTGTACTTCCCAGATATGTCAGAAGGAACCGTCCAAAAAACTAGATCATTGGAGACAAGAAGATTGGTATGAGAACCAGAAGTAAGTCTCTAAACACAAGATGTCTAATTTGTGATTTTGAGTCTAAATTTGTCAACGCTGCACTTGATAATGAAGAATGGATTAGTGCTATGAATGAAGAAATTGAGAAGATTGAGAAAAACAAGACACGGACACTTGTACCAAGACCAAATGACAATAATGTCATCCGTACAAAATAGATATTCGGGAATAAATTGAATGAGAATGGAGAAGTCACTAGAAACAAAGGAAGACTAGTATGCAAGGGGTATACACAAGAGGAAGGGATTGAATATGGAGAGACCTTTGCACCCATGGAAAGGCTAGATGGAGTGATAATATTACTTTCTTATGCTGCATATAAAGGATTCAAGGTACACCAAATGGATGTCAAGTTTGCATTCTTAAATGAAATACTTGAGGAAGAGGCATACATTGAGAAACCAAAAGGGTTTGTTGATCCAGACAAGAGGAACATGGTATGTAGACTACACAAAGCCTTGTATGGATTGAAACAAGCACCTAGAACCTGGTATGAATGACTTCATTCCTATCTCATAAGTATTGGATTTGTAAGGACTAGTGAAAACAATAATCTTTATTTGAAGGAAGATACTGATGCTAACATTTTGATTGCTAAAATATTTGTTGATGACATCATATTTAGAGGCAATGATATGCTATGCAAATTATTTGAAAATGAAATGATAAAAGAGTTTGAGATGTCTATGTTTGAAGAGATCAAGTTATTTCTTGGTCTGCAGATCATGCAACAAGATGAAGGTATTTTCATTACACAATCCAAATACATCAAGAAAGTGATGAAAATACTCAAGATGGAAGATTCCAAACTAGTTGGAACACTGATGGCCACTAGATGTAAGCTAACAAAGGAGGACAAGTCAATAGAGGTAAATTAGACTTTCCACAGATCAATGATTGGAAAACTCATGTATGTTGTACATACTAGACCAAATGTAAACCAGCTCATTAGAGACAAGAAGGCTGGTATGAGAACCAGAAGTAAGTCTCTAAACACAAGATGTCTAATTTGTGATTTTAAGCCAAAATTTATAAATGTTGCACTTGATAAAGAAGAATGGATTAGTGTTATGAATGAAGAAATTGAGCAGATTGAGAAAAACAAGACATGGACACTTGTACCAAGACCAGATGAAAATAATGTCATCCATACAAAATGGATATTCAAGAATAAATTGAATGAGAATGGAGAAGTCACTAGAAATAAAGCAAGAATAGTATGCAAGGGGTAAGCACAAGAGTAAGGGATTGAGTATGGATAGACCTTTGCACAAGTTGCAAGGCTATCTAAGGAGATATTACTTGCTTGTACTACATATAAAGGATTCAGGGTATACCAAATGGATGTCAAGTCTACATTCCTAAATGGAATACTTGAGGAAGAAGTATACATTGAGAAACCAGAAGGGTTTGTTGATCCAGACAAGAGGAAAATGGTATGTAGACTACACAAAACCTTGTATAGATTGAAACAAGCACCCTAAGCCTGGTATGAAAGACTTCATTCCTATCTCATAAGTATTGGATTTGTAAGGACTAGTGAAAATAGTAATCTTTATTTGAAGGAAGATAATGATGCTAACATTTTGATTGCTGAAATATTTGTTGATGGCATCATATTCGGAGGCAATGGTATGTTATGCAAATCATTTGAAAATGAAATGAGCAAAAATTTTGAGATGTCTATGCTTGGAGAGATCAAGTTATTTCTTGGTCTACAGATCATGCAACAAGATGAAGGTATTTTCATTACACAATCCAAATACTCAAGGAAGTGCTAAAAATATTCAAGATGGAAGATTGCAAACCAGTTAGAACACCGATGGCCACTAGATGTAAGCTAACAAAGGAGGACAAGTCAACAGAGGTAAATTAGACTTTGTAAAAATTAATGATTGGAAAACTCATGTATGTTGTACATACTAGACCAGATATAAACTAGATCATTGGAGACAAGAAGGCTGGTATGAGAACCAGAAGTCTCTAAACACAAGATATCTAATTTGTGATTTTAAGAAAAAATTTATCAATGCTGCACTTGATAATGAAGAATGGATTAGTGATATGAATGAAGAAATTGAGCAGATTGAGAAAAACAAGACATGGACACTTGTACAGAGACCAGATGACAAGAATGTCATTGGCACAAAATGGATATTCAAGAATAAAGTGAATGAGAATGGAGAAGTCACCAGAAACAAAGCAAGACTAGTATGCAAGGGGTATGCACAAGAGGAAGGGATTGACTATGGAGAGACCTTTGCACCCATTACAAGGCTAGAAGGAGATATTACTTGCTTATGCTGCATATAAAGGATTCAAGGTATACCAAATGGATGTCAAGTCTACATTCTTAAATGGAATACCTGAGGAAGAGGTATACATTGAGAAACCAGAAGGGTTTGTTGATCCAGACAAGAGGAAAATGGTATGTAGACTACACAAAGCCTTTTATGGATTGAAATAAGCACCCTGAGCTTGGTATGAAAGACTTCATTCCTATCTCATAAGTATTGGATTTTTAAGGACTGGTGAAAACAAAAATTTTATTTGAAGGAAGATACTGATGCTAACATTTTGAGTGTTAAAATATTTGTTGATGGCATCATATTCAGAGGCAATGATGTGCTATGAAAATAATTTGCAAATGAAATGAGAAAAGAGTTTGAGATGTCTATGTTTGGAGAGATCAAGTTATTTCTTGGTCTGCGGATCATGCAACAAGATGAAGATATTTTCATTACACAATCCAAATACATAAAGGAAGTGTTGAAAATATTCAAGATGGAAAATTCCAAACCAGTTGGAACACCGATGGCCACTGGATGGAAGCTGAAAAAGGAGTATAAGTCAACAGAGGTAAATCAGACTTTGTATAGATCAATGATTGGCAAACTCATATATGTTGCACATACTAGACCATATATTGCACATGCAGTAGGAATAGTTAGAAGATTTTTTGCTAATCCTAGGGAATCACATATGACTGTTGTGAAAAGAATCCTAAGATATCTAAAGAATACTGAGGAATATGGCTTATGGTATAGAAGAGAAAGAAAATAAGAATTTAAAGTCTTTACCGACGTTGATTGGGCTGGAAACATTGATGACCAAAAGAGCACAACTGGAGGAGCATTCTTTATGGGTGACAGACTTGTCACATGGATAAGCAAGAAACAAGGATGCATCTCTTAGTCTACTACAGAAGCAGAGTATGTTGTTGATGCTGCAAACTACTCAAATATTGTATGGATCAAACAGTTACTAGAAGGTATGCATATGCAAATTATTGAACAATTAATTATCTAGTGTGATAATACTAGTGCAATAAACATCTCCAAGAATCCATTCATGCATGCTAAAACAAAGAATATTGCTATCAAGTATCATTATTTAATAGAAAAAGTTCAAGCAAAGGAAGTGTTACTTGAGTATGTGCAATCAAAGGCACAATTAGATGATATCTTCACCAAGCCATTGCCCAAGGATGCATTTGAATACTTGAGAAAAATACTAGGGTTCATACCCTTGTCTATTGGTCAGTAAAATGGCTAGAAGGCTATATCAGCCTACATATTATCAGAATATCATTCATTTTGATACAAGAGAAGAAATGGACTTCAAAGATACATCTATACATAGCAAGGTATTTATCTACTCCAAACACAAGAATTAGTATATTGTTGATGGATGGGAAATTCAAGGAGTATCTAATGGATAGAAAAGATTGTTTGGCATTGTTATCAAAGGGAGACATTAAATCCATTATCACATTAAGGAGAGATTATATCCATCACATTATCCAAAGGGAGAGATGTAACCAGAAAGGGAGAGTACATACAAAGGGAGAGATTGCTAAAAAAAGACATCAAAAGAAGAGAGAACGATTAAAGGGAGAGAGTTTGACACAGGAAGAGAACACATCAAATTAGAAGAAGAAAGATTCTACATCTATCCAGTGAAGGAATTGAAGACAGAGAGAAATCTACAAGAATCAAATATAAGCTCCAATAAGCTTACTGAGGACTAGATATTTATATTAGTTATAGTACATAGGACTAGTAGTTTGATGAACTTCAACTATTATATTTCATATTGTATTAGTGATAATATAGTGTGATAATGTAGTGTGTTGCTATCAATGCCAAAGGGAGAGATTGAGGTGTAACCACCTAAATTTGGTTTGTTCTAATTATGGACCCTATTTTCCCTAAGTGTGATCATACCCTCGATTATATCCAAATGACCCTGTTACTGCTTGGCATAATTCTTTAAATCAATTTAATATCTTAGGTGATTTTTATCACTGATTTATATTAACTATTATAGCCATACAATTCAAATCAATTTCGACCAATCAAATCAAACCAAAATCAAACATGGCTATAGTATTTAATTATAAAGGAATTAAATAAATCCCAAAATCAAATACTCACTTGCAATTAACCCATTTCCCTAGCCTATTTAATTTAATTAAAATGGCTATAGTCCCCTAATTATTAAAAAGTAATTAAATTGTTTAAATAATTAAATCCTATATTTCTAAATGAGTTAAATAAGTTTATTTTATTTATTAATATTCCCTCAAACCCCAACCTAACCTATCTCAACCACTTCTACCCTGGGTTCTAACCCTTCTCAACCCATTCACCCATGTTAATCTAATCCTAATCCTAAATTCTTCTCTAACCCACCTCCTAATGTTGTCACATTCTATTAAGGAATACTTAGCAACTCCACCCACTTGAGAAAGTCCACTTTCTCAATCTTGACCTCCTTAAGGTCCACTTTTTCAAGCCATCTTTTTACATCCTCCCTTGCCTCTTTAAGGCTTTCATTAATGCCTTATTAATGAAGATGCCTTAAGCCTATGTCTCTCCCATGCCTTATTAGTACCTTGGGCATTAATGGCTCTTACATCTTCATTTATGAGTCTTCTAATTCATAAATGAA
Source organism: Thuja plicata (assembly GCA_018584345.1). Classification (NCBI taxonomy): domain Eukaryota; kingdom Viridiplantae; phylum Streptophyta; class Pinopsida; order Cupressales; family Cupressaceae; genus Thuja; species Thuja plicata. Next base: position 1,305,265 of record MU227726.1, read on the forward strand.
CCTTGTCCCCCTCTCTCTCCCATTCTTCTATAAATAGAAGCCTATTTTGAGAGCAAATAGGCCTTCACATTTAGATCAAAAACACATTATTATGCTATTGGATTCATCCTAGATTTGTATTTCACTTATTATCTCATGTTAGTTCATTGTTATTATTCACACTTTTAGAGATAGAATGTTTGTTTCACTTCTTTTTAACTTGTTTTTAACTAAAAATTCTTCATGCTAGGTTGCATTCATCACTGATTTATAGCATATTCTGAGGGCTAATATGTTAATCACACTCCTCCTAGTAAGCAGGTAATAGGTCAGTTCGAGTGGGTTTTGCATGCTTTTCTGACCCTTTTGGACTAATATAATGACTTATTGAGTGTTTGTGTTATTCTCAACAGGTTCCCGAATACACACGCATATTTTTGGCACCCACCGTGGGGCTCAAATTTCACTTTAACCTCATTTTCTAACACTTTTCTGGCAATTTGCAGACTCAAGAATTGGACACAGAATCACATTTAATCTTGCAGGCTTGCATCCCGGATACGCCCTCGCATCATGTGAATTTTGGATCGCATCTGGGACTTCCCAGATCGTATATGGTTTTGGCTCGTATTTAGTTAGCAAGGGCTCGTATCTAGAGAATAGGATCGTATCCCAGACACTATATCACATATGGTGAAAAATTAGGATTGTATCTGGTTTTAAAGCTTGTCCTTTTGATTTCTCTAATCCTAACAAGTTTAAAAAGTTGTGCTTTCTGTATTTTGCAGCTTAACAAGTGTTTGCAGGTGCTTTTTGGTAGTTTTCATGGAGTCAAAATTAAAAAGATTCTAATGTGGTTTTTACAGGTTACTAAACCCCTTCCGTCTTGACTTCTATTTATCTACTTTTTGAACACTTAAAAACCATTTCTTCATACTTGCTAAAACAACTAGATATTATTATCTTTTCCTCTTGAGGAAAATCAGAAAGTCAGACGTTGTTTTATCATTTGTGATGAAATTGGGGGTAACTGAACAAGCAAACAAACCATTTAATTCATTTTGGGGATAGAAATTGAACAAACACAAAGAACTAAATATGTGGGCTTAATGAACAAACACATAGTTTAATTGCTTTTTGGATCAGTAATTGAACAACTCAAACAAAGCATTAAATCATTGTAGTAATTGAACAAGACAAATTTCTCTTTTTAAAGCTTTCTATTTTCTTTAAAATAGGAACACTTAAAACAAGCTCAACATAGCTTCAGGAAAAGAACAATGTTTATAGTGCTTGAGGAGAAAATGGCATGGACTAGGAGAGTATGCTCTTCTTCTTTTGAAGAATCATAAATCTAGAACTCCTAAGCTTGCCAATCCTGGTTACCGATCTTTTTAAACAGTAGAGGGCCTGTCAGTTGAGGAAAAAATCTCCTGAGAATGACCCAAGTGAGGACAGGTCTTACGCTGACCCTTCCAACTCACTCTAAATAGTTGCTTCCTTGTAAGCCAAAGCCTCGAAAGATGGAACTGGTTTTTTTCTTAGAATTTTGACATCATTCCTTGAACATATCGGGGTATATATAGAGCGGATCTGCTTGAATCTTTCTTGCGAGACTATATATATTTAGGTACTCATAGGGCTATACACCTCAATTTTTCCTTGTGCAATTCTATGGGGGACAGTTTCAAACAAATTGCCCAATAATCTACAACACATTCAACTGAAAGAATTCTTGATTCATCCCCAAAAGGGTGATAATATTTGTGCAAGGAAAAAGTAATTGCCCCAAGACACTCGTCATATCATGCCCTCACTTATGTTTGGAGTCGGCTAATACAACATCATGATTGGAGCCATTGCGTTCTTGGTGATGGCTATATTCTGATTAGCATTTGAGTGTGTACCTAAGTCAAAAAGCAAAGATTTTCATCCTCCACCTAGAGAATAGGAAAAGATGTGTGTCTGATTCACCCCTTTAACAATGCAAAACTGTCTGACATGTCAGAAAGATCACTAAAAAGATAAGCTCCTCACAAACAATCAATACATTTCATACCCTGGAGTACAAGTGTTTTTCACGCCCTATAATTCCTCTTGATACAATTTGGAAACAAACAACTTTACGTTCCTCAAAAACAAATTTTTCAAAATGGACCAAAATTGACAAAACCATCATAAGATCACATCCCATTTTTCCTGAGTCATATCTAGTATATAGGATCATATCTGTTGCATTGGATCATATTTTCTCAAACATATAGTCGTATCTAGTTTTTTAGGATCGCATCCAGGATTTAGGATTGCATCTGGTTTCGTTAGAGAATCATATCTAGGAGCTCGCATTCAGGATAGTGGGCATTTCTAGTAGCTTTTCCTAGGAAGTCTCAATTATTTTAGGTACCCTTTTTGCTCTTTGGCTAGTCCCTATTGTCTTTTTTGGTCTCCCTACTATTATTTTCAAACGCTTTTGAAAAATCTACCTTGCATGCTCAGTCAGTCTTTCATGATCAGTTCAATACATGTGGTCTACCCATTCTCTATCAACAACTTGGTTCCCAGCTCACTATCAAGGCATTCTAACCCTCTGATGCTAAAATCATTTACATCCACCAACAAATAAATAGTTACTTCTACTTAGACACATCCACTTGAACGATCTAGAATCCTTGCTTGCACTATTGGGAAACGTTGACAAAGTTGAGAAAAAAACTTCATGGTCAACACAAGACAAAACAAGTACACAACTGAAGCATCAGAAGTGCCTCCTAAAACATCACACTTCCAAAGAGAAACTTGTTGCAATTCCCTGTTTGATCTTGATTCACCTCAAATGGGTAGCAACACTAACGATTGGAGTAAGGCCTTTGAGGGTTATGATGATGGCAAACAAGCACAATCCATAGGCACGAAGGAGGAAGAAAGACCCAGGTTTGAACATAATCCATTTGGGTCATATAGTGATGAAAAGATCCCTGAAGATGAATACAAGAAGCTTAAACAAAGTAAAAGAGTCTATAAGTTGTTGGAACGAATAATTGGAGATGACAAGGAAAAATACTTCCTCCATTTAGCATCCACAGGTGTCAAATTACCCCAGGATTATGATGTGAATGATCTCAAAGAAAAGGAGATACCAAACCCCATATCCATCCTTACTAAATAGCTTAATCAAATGCAAACAAAGCTCACAAACCTCAAACAAGACAAGGACAAACCAAAAACAAAATACTCTTTGGACACCATTTGTCCATTTCCTTTTGACAAAAGTATCACTATGGTCCCATTTCCTCCTAATGTGGCAAGACCAAAATATGACAAGTACATAGGGGAAACTGATCCACATGACCATGTGAGAGAATTTTGTGCTCTTAGCATTGAGTACATGCATGAACCCACTTACCTCATGCGACTGTTTCTAGGAAGTCTAGGAGGAAATGCCATGGAGTGGTTTTCAAAATTGAATCCTAAAGTCAAAACATTCAAGGAGTTAATGCAACGGTTCATTCAGCATTACTCCTACAACATTCAACATGATGTCACCATGATGGATCTATGTAACACCAAGAAGAAAATGGGAGAATCCTTTACACACTTCCTACAAAGATGGAGGAAGATCTTTGCATG
>MU227726.1:1308920-1327814 GCA_018584345.1 Thuja plicata
GCATGATATTCAAGAGTCATCCTTGAAATAGAAAAGATGGAGATCTTTGTTAATAATCTCATACCTGAATTGAGCTATGCTCTACAAATGCAAGATTCTCCTATCTTTGATAGGATGATTAAGAATGTTCTCCGTATCGAAGAAGTCATCGTCAAAAAGGGGGGGATTACCCTACAAAATGAAAGCAAAGGCAATAGCTCCAACTCCAAGCCTAAATGGTGGAAAAAAAATAAAAATGTTGTCAATGATAGAGTGGTTGATGTTTCTAACATTAATTCCAAAACCGAAGCATTCAATCTAACCAATGGTATGCAAGCAAGGAAGGAGGCTAAAATAACACCTCCCATTCCCAAAGCCAAGAATGATAATGACAAGGGATGAACATGGAATTCAAAACCCCAAAGAACATTCACACCTTTGGGAGAACCTCTTGAGACCATTTTAAAGACATTAGTGGATAACAAAGTCCTCACAATTCCCGATTCTAATCCTTGGGAACCAATGGTTAAACCTAGATGGTGGGATGATAACTCCTATTGTGTCTTCCACAAAAACAAGGGACACAAGACAAATAATTGTCTCAAGCTCAAGCACGTTATCCAAGACCTCATCAAAGGGGGTAAGATCAAGGTGGATGGACACACTACAAATGAAGATCACATAGCATTTAATAAACCATTCCCTAATTATAATCAAGGAGAAACATCTAAAGGGAAAGGTAATGAGGTAAACTACACCTATTCCAAGAGTGACAATGTGATCAATATGCTCAGCATTAAAAATGAATCTGTCAACATGGTCACCATCAAAGGAGCCTCATCCTCTACAAACACTGTAACTCAGAGCCAAGCACAGGTTACGATTAAGGGACCTCCAAAAATGACATCCACACCCAAGGTTCCTACTATCACTATTCCTAAACCAAGAGAAAAACATGTGGTCACTATCCCTGGAGAAAAATATGACTTGGTGGACCAATTACAAAGAATTGCTGCCAAAATTTCCATCTTCAAATTACTCAAAATATCCACTGTGCATAGAGAAATCCTAGAGCAAGCTCTACATGCTGCTAATGTTCCAAAGGATGTAAATATAGATAGATTCCAAGCGATCGTCAATCACATCTCAGTGCCACATTACCTCTCCTTTTCTGAGGAGGATGACAAATCATTAACCCATACACACAATCAACCCCTCCATATCGAAGTTCTTATTCATAAATCCCATGTTAGACGTGTACTGATAGATGGAGGTGCCAAATTAAATATCTGTACACTGGATCTTGTCAGGAGGCTAGGCCTCTCAGAGAAAACAATTGACTCTAGAAATAAAATAACCATCAAAGCATATGATCAGGAAGAAATATCCTCCCGAGGTATTATTTGTCTACCCATCAGAGTTGGACCAATTGAAAGGGATGTTATATGTCAATTTTTGGATCTACCACTAGCCTATAACATTCTACTATGGAGACCATGGATCCATGAGATGCAAGTTGTACCATCCACTTATCATCAATGCATAAAATTCCCACATAATGGAATAGAGGTAACAATTCCTGTGGATGCCAACTATTCTTGAAACAATATTAAAGTAGGTAGCATGATCCCACACAACAAAGAGGCTATGGATGTAGTTACTCCTGAAACTACCAAAGACATGGTCATGAAAGGCTTTAGAAAAACATTGAAACTTCAAGAAACAGGTATGGGAGAATACAAGTTGGACCTAAATCCCTCCGTGATAGATCTTCCAGTATCACCAAGATCCTATGAAAAACCGTCATCAACATTCACACCTCTCATAGTCCAAGAACCAGAAGTACACAAGGCTACTGATATGATAAAGGCCTCCATGTCTTCTTTAGATATTACAGAAGAACAGGAAGTCTTGAATTGGCTTTACAAAGAAGAACCAGTGGACTCTGAGGTCAAACATGTAAAGATATCTCCAGAACAATATGGAAAGGGATATGATTTCCTTAAACAAATGGGATACAAAGGAAAAGGACCTCTGAATGACATAGGTCGAGGGATCACTGAACCCGTACCCATGGAGTTCTACCTCAATAGAGACAAAATAGGATTAGGCTTTAATACTCAATTCAACAAACCTACTTCAAAGCAAAATCCACCTTCTGAAGCAGAGAGTGATAAAATAGATGAAATAGTATCAGAACCATGGCTTGATGAGAGATTGTTACATATTGGTACAAAGAATCCTAAATATCAAGGATAATGCTACGTACCTAGTCTTGAGGTACCCCAAGATCTTCATACTCCTTTGCTAGGACAACCGCCCATTCAAGAGGTAGGAGACAACATAGCTACAATCACTCAAGAGGAACCCCGGTCATAGAATTTACAACCTAAATGGGGGCAATTGGTCACCATTACACATGTCCTAGATCTACCTCACTTTTATCTACAAGCAGCTAACTGAGTCCATCAAATAAACATTGCTAAATATTTGAATAGATCTGATGATGATGTCACAGAATGTCATGACTATGATTATGATCAGTTATCTATTGCTTCTGAAGAAATTGGGATAGACACAATTCACATGTTTGTAGCTTCCATAGCTCCTAGTAAATGACCTAACATCCCTTTCAATAACACTGATCCTCCTGAAGCAGAAGAAGAGTTCCTTCCTCCAATCATTAACAGAGACACAGGTGAATATATAACTCTACGTGAATTTCATAGGCTACAAGCAAGAAGCCTCCTATTACAAAGGGATGATGATGAGTTATCTATTGATGATTCACTATATTTTGTTACTTATCTAACTGAAAATGATCCTTTTAACAATGATCTCACTCTTATAGATCTACACATCAAAGATATTAACTTAATAGACCATGTCATGTCAGTTAACACTTTTGATGCTAACAGGATGTTATTCTTCTCAGAATTTGACTCCCTAAAATTAGTACTTCCAGACCTAATTGATTGGACTAAAATAGATCCTACACCTATGCTCAACTTTACCAATGACCACTCCCTAGCTTGTTATCTTAATGCTTATGAACCTTACCCTTCTTCCACCAATGCAAGGAGCGAGAACATGTCACAAGAGGATATCAAGTTTCTTAGTCACAAACTGAAAAATAAAAAGAAAAAGCGGACTGATGGTGAAAACCACTTTGTGGTAGTATCAGATCACAAAATAGTAAAGAAAAAAGACATATCCGATGGTGAAAACCTCTTAGAGGCACTAAAGGATGAGACTCTTGATATCCTCCCTGAACACTTTCAGGAAAGATCTTTGATATTAATTGAACCAACACAGCCAGTGAACTTGGGCACTATTGAAGATCCTCAGATAGTTCATCTAGCACAATCCCTATCAGAAGAAGAGAAGGAACAATTCATAGAGTTCTTGAAGGAGAAGAAGATCAAATTTTCATGGTCTTACACTGATATGCCAGGGCTAGATCCTAAACTCATTATGCACCATTTATCTATAGCTCCCAGGATCAAGCTCATGAAACAAAAACTTAGAAAAATGCATCCACATGTTGTATTACTGGTGAAAGCAGAATTAGAAAAGTTATTAAAAGTTGGATTCATTTGGGTCATTGCCTATGCAGCTTGGATCTCCAATGTGGTCCCTATTTCTAAAACTGATAAACCTATTAGGATCTGCACAGACTTCAGAGACCTCAACAAAGCATGTCCAAAAGATGACTTCCCTCTACCAAATATTGACATGATCATAGACCTTACAGTTGGCTACCAGATGTATTCCTTAATGGATGGATTCTCAGGTTATAATCAAATCAAGATCGCCCCTGAGGATCAAGAGAAAACTGTATTCACATATACATGGGGCACATTTTGCTAGAACATCATGCCATTTGGGCTAAAGAATGCCAGAGCAACATATCAAAGAGCTATGACAACCATATTCCATAACATGATGCACAAAAACATGGAAGAATATGTCGATGACACACTGGCTAAATCCAAAGAAAGAGGTACTCATATTGCTGATTTACGAAAGATATTAGATCAAATGGAACAGTTTCAACTTAGGCTCAATCCAAAGAAATGTGCCTTTGGGGTTCAATCAAGTAAGCTCCTAGGATTCATAGTATAGGTGAAGGGAATTGAGGTAGATCCGGCAAAGGTAAAAGCTATTCTAGAAATGACTCCTCCATGTAATATTAGTCAAATGAGGACACTACAAGGGAGACTCCAGTCTATCAGGAGATTTATGTCCCAACTTGCCGATAAGGTACAACCCTTTACTAAGATACTACATAAAGGAGTTGCATTCAAATGGGATGAACACTGTGAAGCAAACTTCAGAGAATTGAAGGCATACCTAGCTTCACCACCTATTCTTATGGCACCCATTCATGGAAAACCTTTGCTCCTATACATTTCAGCTACAACTACATCACTAGGAGTATTATTGGCGCAAGAGGATGAAACAAAGAAAGAGCAAGCTATCTACTACATTAGTAGAACTTTAGTCACTTATGAGCTCAATTATAGCATTATTGAGAAAGCGTGCTTAACAGTTGTCTTCACATCACAAAAATTAAGACACTACATGCTTTCTCACATAGTCAAGCTCATAGCTAAGATCGATCCTCTAAAGTATCTTTTAAGCAAAACAGGATTAACAAGCCGCTTGGCAAAATGGGTCCTCATTCTTAGTGAGTTTGACATTGAGTATGTTGAATGGAGGGCTATCAAAGGATAGGTACTTACAGATCAACTAGCTGATTCACTACTCCAGGATGATGCACCATTACTAATTGAATTTCCTGATGAAACAATCATGCATCTCACTGAACATTCATGGAAGATGTACTTTGACGGGTCATTTACTCAACAAGGATCTAGAGCCAGGGTTCTCTTCATTACTCCATAAGGATATAAGATTCCCAAATCTTACAAATTAATGTTTCCATGCACCAACAATATATCAAAATATGAAGCATTGGTCAATGGCCTCAAACTCGGCATAGAATGGAAGATCATTGAGCTACACATATATAGTGACTCCCAACTAGTTATCAATCAAATCAATGGGGAATACCAAGCAAGAGATGAAAAATCGATGCCCTACAAGCAACTAGTTGATGATTTGAAGAAATACTTTGTCTTTGTCACCTTCCAGCAGATACCAAGATTATAGAATAAAGTTGCATATGCTATGGAAACCTTGGCGTCCATGTTATAACTAGAGCAACATCAATTCCGCTATGACTTCTTGGTCGAAGAAATATCCTATCCCACCTTTGCTAATCCAAAATACCAGGTAATATGTGCCTTAAATACTCCAGATCAATCCCACTATGTCAGTATCATTGCCTATCTTTCTAACCAAACCATTCCCACCAATCTATCTAGAAATGAGAAAAGATCCCTGATTAGGATAGCATCATGTTATGTCCTCATAACTAACAACCTATATCGACATAGTCTTGATGGTACACTTCTTCAGTGTTTAGAACTAGAAGAGTCTAATCTAGCTTTAAAAGACGTCCACAAAGGTGTATGTGGATCACACTCGAATGAATTTTCATTAGCTAAAAAATTTCTCAGAGTAGGCTATTATTGGCCTACCATGGAGAAAGATGCTATTCAATTTTCAAAAGTATGTCTTAAATGCCAAACACATGGAAACCTCATCCATGCTCCTACTGGAGAACTGATACCTTTCATAACAGATTTGCCATTTCAGCAATGGGCCTTTGACTTGGTTGGACAGATATATCCCAACTCTTCAAATGTACACAAGTTCATCATTACAGCCACTAAGTATTTCACAAAGTGGGTCAAAGTTATGCCGCTAATCAAAGCCACTGGCAAATAAGTGGCTATGTTCATTCTGAACTACATTATTTGTAGATATGGGATACCCTCTTCAATTGTGACAGACAATGGGGGCCAATTTAAAAACCAAGACATTGATGACCTCTGTGAATAATTTCACATTACTCAACATTGCTCTTCGGTCTATTATCCTCAAGGTAATGGATAGGCCGAGGCATCGAACAAAAATATTCTCAAAATCCTACACAAAACTGTGAGCAAGTCTGGCAAAGACTGGCATTTACAACTAAATATGGCACTATGGGCCTACAGAACAAGCATCCGAACACCAACTAGAAACATGTCATTTGCTCTAGTCTATGGTACTAAGGTAGTACTACCTATTGAGGTTGAAATCCCATCTTTGCAGATATCTTTACAAGGACTGGTTACTGATGAGCAGTACTACATTGATCAGGTCAATTCTCTAGACCTACTAGATGAGCGCAGACAACAAGCATTCAATCACCTCAAAGTGTACCAAGAAAGAGTGTCTAAAGGTTACAAAAAGAAGGTTAAACCATGCAAGTTTGAGGTGGGAGACCTTGTCCTGAAAGAGAATCCTAAGAACCAGCCTAACAGAGAGCAGAAAGGAAAGTTTGAACCTAACTAGTTGGGACCTTATGTTATCACTGCTACTTTTGGGACTGGAGCTTATCAATTAGCTACACCTAAGGGAGATGTTCTTCCAGATCCTATCAACACTCTACATTTGAAGTGGTTCTACGCTTAATGTTTGGCTAGCAGAGCCTGTACAGCAAAAAGTTCTTGCAAAATACCAAAAACATTCAAAAAATTGATCCTGAAGAAATCCAAAAATAGTGGAAAAGTTCTACAAAAGGGTTATCCTTGGTGAAAACCTGGTAAACAGGTGCGTGGGTACTACAAAAACATTCAAAAAAAATAAAAAAAGCAAAAAAATTGAAAAAGAGAAAAAGTTCCTTGATGAGCACCTAGTAAAACAAGCATCTTAGTAGCAAAAAGAAAGAAAAAGGAATCTTGCCAAGTGGTGAAAACCTGGCAATTAGGCGTCACTTGTGTTCTATGCTCCATCTATCAATGCACTACTGATACTAGGCCTTCATAATTTTGCCTGTGCACATACGCTAACTTCATTTTCCTACATGACTCTCTTATCCTCGCTTGGGATTTGTCTATCTTTATGTCTTAGGAATGGGTCATTCTACACTGGGGTCATCTTTGTTGGTATAGTCAGTTACGGTTTCTAAGTTTCTCTAGGATGGTTTGTCTCACAGATATAATGTTTCTCGACACATGCACAACAATGTCACTTCCTAAAAACAAGGGTGTCTTTTCAAAACATGGGACATGACATTCAAATAGCATTCCTACAAAGCCATATTAGATCACAAACATCAATGGATTATCCTATCAAGGCACAGACATGGAACACCATATTGTTCATATTTCTAATTTTCTGATTGATGAATCTTTATTGTGTTTGACATATGGATGAACAAAGTACTAATTAAACACACAGTTTGCTCATGGTTTGATTATGATTCTTTAACTGTCCTGATGATGTTTTCAACTAGGGGCATCTAAGTAATTATAAATTTTATTAGATTGATTCACAATTGATGATTTATTATGTCTTCTTAGTCACTCAATGATGTCTGCGCAAAGACAAAGAGTCACAAGGATTGGGGGCATAATGTTTTCTTGAATTTCTGTGTATGGTGATTGTTTTATATGATCCTATAAATTTCACCTAACTTGGATGTTTATGGTAAGAGCTGGCACTATGGGTGGATAGCCACATATATCTTGATTTTTGTTATGTGTAACTTACGATGAGTTTGACATAATTTCCTTCTCTGTTTTCTGATCTAGATTCTCACTAAGGTATACGAATCATAATGTACCCAAGGATATGAATTTTCAAGGTCATTGCGGGTCCAATATCTTGCCTTACTCAGAATCTAGTATATTAAAAGGAAGGTGACTATCTTGTTATCCTGGCTTCTATGCCTTGATGCCTAAGTCTATTTTTCACATTTCAATAAAATATAGTATTCATATTATCATAATATCAGTGGGTATTAGTGATGGTTGTGCTATTCAATGGTATCCATTCTGAAAAGCAACCGATGATGATACAAATGTTGCAATATTTTCTAAATCAGTGACAAGTCCTAAAGAGTCCTCATATAGCTGCATTTAAAGATTGCCTGATGTGGTTTGTCAATAGTACATAACAAACATAAGGAAATTTAAGCTCACAATATGGTTTCTATCTTCTTCTACAAATATCAAGTTAATTACATTATTTATATTACTGATATCATCCATAGCATACATTTTGCATTCATTTGGAAGCACGAAACTAGAAAAATACAAAAATAAAGCATCCATGTATTACATTTTTATTTCTACATCCTAAGTACATCCATACATATATTTTTGCATAACTATAAAATCAAAGACACGTACATTTGCATTTTTCACATAGATATCATTTGTTCATATCAGTAATATACTCATCACATCCACTTTATAAAAATGATGTTATCATCTATGAACTAATTCATCATGAGATCAAGATATCATCACATGTGCAACAGATACATTTACCACATCTATGGAAAGCAAAATGGATACATTTACCACATGAAACATGTCAGAATCCAAAAACTATAACCATGGTACAAATCAACCGATAAAGAGTATCAGTGAGCATAAAGAATATCAAAACATAAAGAGTCTCAGTGAGCATAAAGAGTATCACAGCATAAAGTGTATCAGATAGTATAAAGAGTATCAATGCACTTAACAAGGATCAATATGCCAAAAGTGTGAATCAGATATATATACAAATCAATGTAATGTACAAAAAGGGCATCTCAGCAGGATCCAAATATACATGTATAATCTCAAAAGAAACAAAATGGTGCAAAGTATCAACTCTGGCATGCCCCCTCTCCCTAGTTAGGAGGAGGAGTAGGAGGTGGCATGAATGGAGTTGTTGGAGGCGGCATGGCCCCATCTGACTGTTGAGCTATGTGGGAAAAATTGGGTGCTCTCTGACCCTTTGGTACTGCGGCGTGATACAAGGCATAATAGTATGTCACCCTTTGTCCCTGATGGACTGCTATCTGGGCCAGTGTATCCCTAGCCTCCAAGGCTGTAATGTGCGCTCTAAGCTTCTCTCTCTCCTGCTCACACCTCGATAGAGGATCCTCATCTCTACCAGGATCCTACTCCTGCACTCTCTGTCTCTGCTATCTCTTCTACTCAGGAGTAAGTAATAGGCTAGGATCTCTCTATGGGGCCACAAATTTATATCTTTGATGTCTCTGCCCACTACCACTCAGACCACCGGTATCCACTGCCTCTCCACCTCCCCCCTATCATCACCATCATGCCTATCATCTGGGGGAGGGTGCCTGCTGCCTCTACCACCATCTATGCCACCATCATGGCCCCCATGTCTACCTAGTGCTCTATCTCTGCCACCTCTCCCCTTGACAAGTCGATCCTTAGGATCATAATCCAGCGGCTCCTCTATACAAGGAATGATCTCCTCCGGCACTGTGAATCATGGGAATGGATGCTGAAGCATCTCTACAGCATACCCATCTAACACTCCAGCATCCTCAACATCTGGGAAAGGGTCCTAGTCTATCACCACCATATCTCAGATATCCTATGAGGTCGTATCATAAGTAAGTTGTGCCCCCCACTCAGCTACCTCATCTCTGATCTGAGCGTATACTGCCACATCCTTTGTATGGCCCTATCGTCGGCCATACTGCCTCAGAACTCTGGTGATCAAGAAGTGCTCAATAATATATCTCGTGCACCCAATCAAATATTTTCTATGACATAAAAAAGGCACCTGCCATGCATCAGAAGTCCATACCTCACAGTCTAGGTATGGTCGCCATACGACCTCTGTCATATCATCGAATAAGCGACGCCAATACTCAACCTTGCCCAGGTGGGGTTGCTATAAGAGACCTACGTACATGTACATATAGGGCTACTTTGGTGCCCTCTACCTATCAAAAATCGGTCATGTCACAGGGATGTGCTCCCAGGTCCATATCTGAAGAATCAGTATACCCACAGTCATGCTGTGAGTATGGTGGTATAAAATCTCATGGAGCTCACGGTACATCTGAGCTAATATGCAGCTCCCCTAGGCAAATCATCAGTGGTGGATGATCATCTACTCCACCATGCTGACCCAACCCACCAAGAAACCATGTTGACCTCTATCTGGCATAAGGATGTTTCCTACCAATCCAGCTAAGTATACAGCTAATTGATCATAGTGATCAACAATGTAGTCCCAGGACAGGTATCTATGATCTATATTGTCATCCTAGAAGAATCTCTGAGCGGTCCTGATCGCTACGCCAGCTCTCGAATCAAAGAACACCTCATGCCCAACCATGGGCACGCACAAGATCCTCCAAACATCCTTAGGTGTCACAGTGATCTCACTAGTAGGTAGGTGGAAGGTGTTGTGCTCTGAATGCCATCTCTCAGCTAGAGCAGTCAACAACCCTCAGTTTACCCCGATCTTGAGTAGACCAATCAATGCCTACAATCCACACCAGATCATGGTAGTCTACTCATCATCAGACAATCAGCCAGACAATGCTATAACTTGCACAAGATAAGTGCCTCGAAAGGCGACTACCTCAATCTAGGCCTGATTTTTGACAACACAGTAAAACATCAACATTCTATCTACAATAAAAGGCATATTCCTACTCTGCTAAGTTATTTCAAGGTCGTAGGATGCAAACAAATCAAAGCAATTTAAAATCTTGAATCTTCTACCAGATGCGATCCTGAAAATATAGGATGCGATTGCACATACGGAATGCGATCCTAGAAAAATAGGATGCAATCCTAAATGTGGGGTACGATCCCTGAAATCTAGGATGCGAATCCTTGATGGATTCTAGTTACAAATAAGACTAAATATACAATACTGGATGTGATCTGAGAAAACCTGAATGCGATGCAGAATCTGAGAAAAATCGAATATGATTTGGGAAAAATTAGATGTGATGCGCATTTCACAGGATGCGATCCAAAATCCCAGATGCGATCCTACCTTCTAAGGGCTCTAAAATGCACAGAAATGCATAAAATTCAAAAATTCAAATTTTGCAAGGTAGTTTATCGGGTACCTACCGGCGGTGGGTAGTCGGCTGGTCGCTGGTGTTGTCAGCTCAGCTTGAATTGATGTTTCCTCACGGGAACCACCATTTTCTCTATAGAGCTCTTTGATTTGTTATAGTTGAATGTGAAAATGAATAGTGAAATGGTCAATTTGGAGGCTTATATGGGTCTTTTAGGACATTTAGGGTTTCTAAAACTCCTCCCAGACAACTACAAGATTATTTGTGTTCTTTTTTTCCTCAATCAAGAACCAAATCGAAGGTGCCTACAACATTTTCAAGAAGCACAGTGTCATTTTGTGACAGTTTCAAAAAAATTGCAAATTTTCTTCATTTGTTCACCACGTTGGTAAAAACTGCACATTTCATCATACATCTTGATCTAAACATCATTATCACTCATATTTTCATGTAACTTGATAATCATGTGTTTATTTTTAAACACACCTTCTTCTACTCCACTCTTTCTGACCTTATCACTTCCTGCAAGTGTTCTCATCTATTCAACTAAGGGATTTTATTTCTTTTCCTTTGATTTCATTCCCGAGGGGGCATGATCACACTATCATCAATTAAATTTTTGCTTGAAATAGCATCAAGATGACTTCGTTATCAAACAAACTAGGGGCATGACAGTTTCCTTGACTAAAGTCAGAACTGTTGGATAGAAAGCTTTGGCTCTCATAAGCTGATATCTTATGTTTCCTCATTTTTTTATTTTTTTTTAAAAAATTATTAAGCTCCTAGTATCTTCATACTGGCTTTTGAATGACAACCAAGTTCAGAATCAGTATTATCAATTTTTGAATGACAACCAAGTTCAGAATTGGTATTTTTAAAAATCTTTTATTGATTTTTGGACGACAACCAAGTTCAAAATTAAATCTATTAGTTTTGTTCAATCAAGTGCAAGACTGATCTCATCAACATTTCGTTCGACAACCAAGAATGGAATTCTCAATCTTTCTAAAGTCAAAACCAAAAACTTTCTTTGAAGCAATGCGCTACTGGCACATCAATTCAAAGAGGGGCAAATATAACCACCTAAATTTGGTCTGTTCTAATTATGGACCCTATTTTCCCTAAGTGTGATCATACCCTCGATTATGTCCAAACGACCCTGTTACTGCTTGGCATAATTCTTTAAATCAATTTAATATCCTAGGTGATTTTTATCACTGATTTATATTAACTATTATAGCCATACAATTTAAATCAATTTCGACCAATCAAATCAAACCAAAATCAAACATGGCTATAGTATTTAATTATAAAAGAATTAAATAAATCCCAAAATCAAATACTCACTTGCAATTAACCCATTTCTCTAGCCTATTTAATTTAATTAAAATGGCTATAGTCCCTTAATTATTAAAAAGCAATTAAATTGTTTAAATAATTAAATGCTATATTTCTAAATGAATTAAATAAGTTTATTTCATTTATTAACATTCTTTCAAACCCCAACCTAACCTATCTCAACCATTTCTACCCTGGGTTCTAACCCTTCTCAACCCATTCACCCATGCTAATCTAATCCTAATCCTAAATTCTTCTCTAACCCAACTCCTAATGTTGTCACATTCCATTAAGAAATACTTAGCAACTCCACCCACTTGAGAAAGTCCACTTTCTCAAGCTTGACCTCCTTAAGGTCCACTTTCTCAAGCCATCTTCTTACATCCTCCCTTGCTTCTTTAAGGCTTTCATTAATGCCTTATTAATGAAGATGCCTTAATCCTATGTCTCTCCCATGCCTTATTAATGCCTTGGGCATTAATGACTCTTACATCTTCATTTATGAGTCTTCTAATTCATAAATGAACCTTGTCCCCCCTCTCTCTCCCCCATTCTTCTATAAATAGAAGCTTGTTTTGAGAGAAAATAGACCTTCACATTTAGATCAAAAACACATTTTTATGTTGTTGGATTCATCCTAGATTTGAATTTCACTTATTATCTCATGCTAGTTCATTGTTATTATTCACACTTTTAGAGCTAGAATGTTTGTTTCACTTCTTTTTAACTTATTTTTAACTAAAAATCCTTCATGCTAGGTTGTATTTGTCACTAATTTATAGCATATTCGGAGGGCTAATATGTTGTTAATCACACTCCTAGTTAGTAGGCAATAGGTCAATTTTAGTGGGTTTTGCATACTTTTCTAACCCTTTTGGACTAATATAATGACTTATTGAGTGTTTGTGTTATTCTCAACAGGTTCTCGAATACACACGCACATGAGGAACTATAACTGATTGAATGTTTCAAGATGTTAATTTGATGATTTTGCAAGACATTAAATCAGTTACTATATTGAATTTTCATTGATGTCAACTTGATTTAATTTGTATGGTCATGGACATATTGCTAAAGACTTCACAGAACCAATGAATCAAAGGCTATGCTATCAGTAATGCATAAAAGTTAAGTATTCACAAAGTAACTATATACACTGATAGAGTGCACACCAATGGTCAAAGTAAAAGAGAAAAGTCACAGTGTTACCTGATGAACAAATGCATAGCATTACCGACGAGAAAAGTCACAGTGTTTCCTGACGAGCAAAGACTAGTGTAACCCGACGGACAGAATTACAGTGTTGCCCGACGGACGGAGATCCCAAAGACAACTGAAGTCACATCGATGTAACAGTCAGTTGTCACTAAATACTAACTAAAGTATTGACTGACAGAATAGAGAGTTCAAAAATGACAAAATACTTAGCTGTTAAGAGCTAAAAATAGACTTAACTGGTACTTATTGTTTTAATCAACAAGATAAGTAAAGGATTTAAAGATGCTTTGTCTAGTTGGCAAGAAGATTTCTACGAGATAAAATTGGAGTTTTGTTTTAAATCTAGTTGGAAAGGATTTTGGATCACGCCAAGATCAAGAAAGAAAAGAAATGATAAACTCATGTCTATTTAAGAGACAAGCTTATTCAATATGAATGAGGGGAGTGACAAGAGAATAGATGCTGAAGAGATTCTGAAGGAGAAGAAAGTCTTCATTCAGACCTGATCAAACAAGCTTAGGAAAGAGATAAATTTTGTAGACACCAATGAACAGTGATACAGCATCACAGAGTAGAACAGTGTTGAGCAAAGGTATTGAATTGATAACATTGATCAAAAAGGTAATGCACATACAATAGATCTAAAAATCTACAATTCTAGTTGTATATGTGAATAGATCACTTTACTGTTTTAGTTTAACCATTGAAGCATCAAGTCTCTTAACCAAGCAGGACTTCAAAGTCTTTTGTAATTGAGATACATCCCAAGGAGTATCAAAATGTTTGATCATACAAAGTAGCATTGGATATTCCTGATACCTATTGACACGCCAAGTAAGTGTTTGATCAAGGATGGTAGCATTAGATGCTAGATACTAAGTCACAAACTATTCATTTAAATCCTCTAACAAGGTCAAACCTAACAGTGTGTTTATAACCTTTAACAGGGTTGGCTCTTCACCAAGCTCACTTTAGAAGAGTGAAAATTTGGGGTACCGGTCCCAGTGGTTTTTCCCTTAACAGGGTTTCCATGTTAAAAATTCATGTGTAATGTGTTTATGAGTCATTACTTTACTATTTTGTATTTCGCATAAGTAAATCTAGATTGATTGATCTACACTATTTATTTGTTGTATTTCAGTAAATGAATAGACTGCTTATCAATAAACATATAGTAAAAGGTTTTACAAACCATTCTAATAAGTAGTAATTTGATATAAGTATTTCAAGGCATTCATCTTATAGGACTAAAGATAATTAGAGATATAAATTTGTGGTACTAAGTTTGAAGAGTTGATTTAAGGATTAATTTTTGAAGCCACCGATTCACCCCCCCCCCNNCCTCCTCTCAGTTATTACTAACATGTATTCTATGCTTAGAGCACAAAAATCTCTCACATGGTCATGTGGATCAGTCTCTCCCTTATACTTTTCATATTTAGGCATTTCCATGTTGGGAGGAAATGGAACCAATTTAATACTCTTATCAAAAGGAAATGGACAAATGGAGTCCAAATAGTATTTTGTTTTTGGTTTAACCTTCTCTTGTTTGAGTGTTGCAAGTTCAGCTTACATCAAGGTTAGTTGTTTGGTAAGAAAAAAGATAGGGGTTGGTATCTATTTTTCCTTTAGTCTTTCTACATCATAATATTTAGGTAGCTTCACTCCAATGGATGCTAGATGTAGAAAGTATTTCTCTTTGTCTTTACCAATTATCTTTTCCAATGTTCTTTGGAATTTCCTACTTTATTTGAGTTTATTGTACTCTTCCTCGGGTATGTCTCCATCACTTTCTGAGTCAAACAAAGGATGATTGATGTGAATTTCTTCCTCACTACTATCATCTTCTTGTCTTTGGTTCTTGTCATTATTGTATTCCTCAAAGGTTTTAGCCCATTCATTCCTTGGAGCTTCCATTACAGGTGTGGGTGATTATGTGTCAAATAGAGGATTGCAAGATGTTTCTCCTTTTTGAAAATGTAGCAATTTAGGAGGTAATTATGATTTGTCAACAAGATACTTGTTACGTCTTGTGTTAACCATGAAGCTAGATCTCAACTATGTCTAAAGTTTCCCAATAGTGTCAAGTGAAGTCTCAAATTGTTCAAGTGTGCCCAAATTGTAAGGATCATTTGTTGTTTGATGGAAGTAAATGACTTCACCGTCAAAGGGTTAGAATGCCTTGATAATGAGCTGGGAATCAAGTTGTTTTTTAGAGTGAATAGACCACACATTTTGAGACCAATTGTAAGAGTCCAAAATGACATGCAAGGTAGACTTAAAAAAAATTTCGAAATAGCAATAGAGAGACCATAAAAAGCAACAGGGTTAGATTAAGGAGCCAAAAGGGTACCCAAATAAACTAATTTTCTTTGAGAGACAAGTGTGCAAGTGCTCACTATTTTGGATGTGACACTCTATAGGTGAGCTAGAAAAGACCAGATGCGAGCTTATGATAAACTAGATGCAAGCCTAGGTATCCTCAATGCGACCTTTTTCCCTAAAGGCGATACAAGAATGACCAGATTTGAGCTATTACACTTAATGCGACTTTATACAACTAGATGAGAGATAGGACAGACTAAAGGTGACTCTTTGATGTTATGTCAAGTTTTTTGTTTGATTTGTCTTGAATTTTGTGCAAATTTTTCTGACAGTAGGTTATTTTTGAGGCTTTCTAGTGAGTGAAAAATACAGTATGTAGCCAGGGGATTGAATTTTGTTGCTTGTTTGAATGATTTATCTTTTTAATGAGCTTTCAAACACATAAGGTATTTTTTCATTGTTAGAGGTGAACAAACACATCCTTAATCCCTAGTGTCTAAGCATAGGATGAAAATCTTTGCTCGTAGACTCAGGTACACACTCGAATGCTAATTAGAATATGGCTATCACTAAGCACGCAATAGCTCTCATTATGATGCCATATTATCTAACTCCAAACACAAGTGAGGGCACGAAATAATGAGTATCTTGGGGCAATTACTTTTTTCCTTGCACAAATATTATCACCCTTTCAGGGACGAATCAGGTAGTTTTGATTATAAATTTTTGTTTATGATGAGGAAATCCTTTTGAAACCATCTCCCTTAGAATTGTACAAGGAAAAATTGAGGCATATAGCCCTATGAGTACTCAAATATTTGTAGTCTCACAAACAAGATTCAAGCAGCTCTACTCTACACATACCCAAGCATGTTGAAGGAATGATTTCAAAATTCCAAGAACAAAATCGGATCCATATTCTAAGGCTTTGGCCTACAAGGAAGAAATTATTTATAGTGATTTGGAAGGGTTGGCATAAAACCTGTCCTCACTTGGGTCATTCCCCGGAGATTTTTCCTCAACTAACATGCCCTCTAATATTTAATAAGCATACAAAGGATTGGTGAGCTTAGGATTTCAAGATTTTTGATTATTTGAAAGAAGAGAATACTCTCCTATTCTATGTAATTTTCTCCCAAAAGCACTTCAATCACTTGTTCATTCCCTCAAACGACTTCACTCACAACTCAATCCCCCATATCGAATTTTTGATTCCCCCACTTGGAAGGAAGATCAAATCCTCTAGTGAGACTGTAAAGTAAGCTTAAGTTTGATTTAAAATCTTCCTAAGTTAATGAAAACACAAGTACTTGAAAGAAAATTTTGTTTGTTCTTTGACCACAATATTTAATGCTTTGCTTGTTCAATTACAAATGCAAAATTTAGACAATTAGGTTCTTTTTTCCACAAAATTTAGATGACTTGTGTTGTTCAATTACTTGTCCAAAAGGAAATTAAATAGTGAATCTTGTTCAATTAGTCCCACAAAGTTTAATTATTTGCCTTGTTCAATTACTTTTCCAAAATAAATTAAACAATGAGTTTGTTTTCCTTGTTCATTTACTCCAAATTCTTTTCAATTTTTAAATCAACTTGTGATTTTTTTATTTTCCTTGAAGGAAAAGAGCGTACTCATCTGATTGATTTAACAAATGATTAGAAAATGTGTTTTAATTTGAAACTTTGAAGAACTATGGACAAGTTAAAAATTTTGCAAAACACAAATTAAAAACTCCTTTTTCCACCCTTTTTGAGAAAAAAAAAGTATAGACAACAATCTGCAAACTAGTATTAGGTTGTTTTAAAAAAAAAAGGAAAACCAGATGAAAAGATTAGTGGTTAGACAAGAAAAATCAAAGTCAAACAATGAAATGCGATCCTATTTTCCCTTAATGTGGTTGCCTTTACCTAATGTGATTGTATTTCCCGAATGCAACCCAAGATTTACCAGATGCGATGCTTTACCAGAAACCATTCAAGGTTCACCATATGTGAGCTCTAAAATCTTGGATGCGATGCACTTTTTGAGGTATGATGCAATTTCCCTAAAACAAGCCTTCATTACTAAAGGTGACCCTGTACCTGCAAACAAAGAGATGAAATTAGCTCAAAATGAAGAGAAAGATGAGGTAAAATCTGAGATTCTGCCCCATGATGGGTGCCAAAAATGTGTGTATTTTGTGGTTCCTGTAAGTTGCAATACAACACTTCAATAATTCATTACATTAGTGTAAAACATAGAATAAGCCATACGATCAAACACTAAAATTGACTTATTTCTTCCTATCTAAGAGGAGTGTGAAGAATGCTATAATTGCCCTCGGATTATGCATTAATCAATGACATATACAACTTAGAATAAAATATTTAAAGAAACTAGCCTAAATTCTCAAGAAATGGTTCATTTTAACTTTCAAATTGAAGATTATAACAATGCAATTAAGATTTCCTCTAAAATGGATAAAGACTCTTAAGAATACTAGCAACATAAGTTTACTTCTAAAATTAGAGGCCCATTGACCTTAAAAATCATTCTACTTATAGAAGAATTAGGTTAATGAGAGGTTGAGATTGAAAGTGGAAGAGAGGTGGAGATTGAATCTTTGGTGATCCATGTGAGGTGATCCGAGTGATTTCACTCCCATTGGTTAGGGAATTGACTTTCCCTTTTGTAAATGGAAATCTATTTTAAGGATTTGTTTAATTCCCTTTTATTAACTAATTTAGCCATGTTTAGGATTCTTTTAATTGAATTGAATTGTTTTTTATTTAATTAAATTGTTTTTATTTAATTGGCTAAGGCAATTAATTTCATTTAGTGATTAAAATTGTCTATGCTGAAAACCTACCTGTTGGGAGCACGCTCAGACATGTAAACATTAGAGGATATAAATCATTTAAATTACATTAACATGTCTAAATCATACTCTTAAAAAAAATAAGAAGACTCCACCATGACCTCCGATGAGCTGAACAAGGGCACCCAAGACCTTGTTGATTTTCTCTTAGAGAGGTTTGTGGGTGTGCTCTCCCAACACAATATGTAAATCCCACTATTG
>MU227726.1:1347498-1369201 GCA_018584345.1 Thuja plicata
TTAAATGATGTGGATCAATCTTTAATTAACATTACATATCCCAATAAAATCAACTAAGTTGGCCAGAGATCTCAAATCTCATCATTAATCCAATTACTGTAAGTCGGCCAACATCACTGTTTCCACTTGGCAATTTCAATGGTACTCGGCATTGAGCAAATTTTTCCTTGTCACAAGAAACTTTACTCAGCACGAGAAACTTTTCTTGGCATAAGCAACTTTTCTCGACACAAACCAAACTTGCTCGGCACAGAACAGCCAGAAAAACTATCTTTTAAAGATAAACAACAAATTACTTTGCCAAAGTGCTAACTAATCAAGTACCCTTTGAATTGCCTTAACTCAACCATTCACTTGGTCTTCTTGTTAAATCTTCTTCATCAAAAATAGATATGGTACTCAAACAGATAACAATAGTCTCACCAATTAAGGTTTGACAGCAATGACAAAATAACAATTGCTTGCAATGTCACTTTCCAACAGATTTTCCATAAATGTCCATAATATTTTATTTCTGGTTTGAGATTTGTCTATTCAAGAAGGGAAAATTTAGATATTTCCTATTGTATTTTCTTTGGTTTATCTATCAAGTGTGACCATGTCCAGTCCTAGAATGTCGACCTCAATGGTCAAATTTGTGAAAGAAAATAAGTTTTCTCCTATAATTAGTTACCTTCCTGAAATGCGAGATACAAACCTAGGGGACGAAGGTATAGGGAAAATTGGTCATAGGTTAAAGAATGAAAAGGTTGGAACCATGGCTGCCAAAATTATAGAAAGTGGGTTGTTGGAAGTAGCCAGCTATCCTAAATTGACTCTGTGCCCAGAATTAGTGATGGAATGCCAAAAAAATATGATACGACAAATAGGTGCATTTGTACCTCTTCTGGAAAAATGTTGATATCGATTAATAGGAAGATGATAATGATGGCTCTAAGGATTCCTATGGCATAAACCTATGTTTAATGGAGCTTTGAAAAGTGTCAACAAGAATTCAAAAAAAACAAGAGAGATTACAACAACAACATTTCTAGAGACTAGTTGTCAAATCCTGAAAGATGTGGTTCTAGGTTACCTAAGCCCTTGAAGAAGGATCATTAATTAGAGAGGTTTTGATATAGTTGTAATGCTTAGAAAAGTGAAGGGTAAACCTAATGACATCCTCTAGGAAGATTGGATGTACATATTCATCTAGGGTACTCTGGAAGAAGGGAAGTATGTCGATTGGGTGGAGGTGATAGCAGGAAAGGTTCATAAAGAGTTGTCACAATTGGTAGAAGCATCGAGTTTCTATATGTCCTCATACCTCTTCTATGCCCTTTCCATTTGTAGAAATTGGGATGGTTTTCCACATGAGCCATGGATAGAAGATATGAAAATATATGAATACCACCATTTTCTCCAAAAGAAGAGAAATCTTGAGGACTTCAGAAGGGTTCAAGACACTTTCCTGGCTAAGCTCATTTTTGAGCTAAGAGGAAAAATTAATCACAGGATGTCTGAAGAGGCTATGGAATTGATCAACATTTATGGTAGTTTTTATATTCAATTCCCAACCTTTAGATATCTTAGAGTGGGAGGTTTTAGCGGTGAACCTTTAAAACTTATGAGATACTACCTAGATAAGTGTATCATGTTGAAAGTTGTTAGACAATTGTTTCAAGTGGAAATGAAGTACTATTGTAGAAAATCACTTCAAAATTGATGCCACTTTTCTTCATCAATTGAAACTAGAGGACTATTGGGCCGACTGTATTAATGAAGTAGAAGTTGAAAGGAAGCTTCACTCTAGACTCACCTTGATACAAATCATCTAATTACGTCTACCTTTTAAAATTAAAGGATTTGAGACTGAAGATGATGAGAATGTGCTAGAATCTAGGTATGTAGAGTTGAATGATGATGCAGTGGCTAGGGAAATAGACTGGAAGAGAAGGGAGGAGGAAGATGTGAATACTTTATCTTAGGATGTGTTCAAAAGAATAGATAAATACTTAAAAGAGATGAGTAAAAAGAAGAAGCAGGAGACATCTAGTTTAAAAACTAGAAAGAGTCCAAGAATTTCAAAATCCATATCTTCCCCCATGCATACTGAAAATTTTGAAAAATTTATTCCTGTAGGTGAAATGAAATCTGGAGCAATGATTCAATTTGAAGAGAAAAATTTGGTTCTTGAACAACCTATGAGAGTTACAAGGGCTAGGATCAAGAGGAAGGAAAAGACAGACAAGATCCCCTATATTGTACTTGATCTAGAGACATAGGAAGGTGGTCCTAAATCCCAAAAGAAATCCAAGATGGAGAAGACATCAGTTAACACACCTGAGATCAAAGGAGAAAAATTAGGTCATCAAGACTTAGTGATGTTGAATAGTTCCATGACTCAGACTCTTGCAAATGCAGCCACACCCAAGACCCTAAACTAGCTAAAAATTTTAGTAAGTAAGAAAAGGAGCATTGTACCTTTTAAAACTCTGGTAGGAGATTTGGTCAGCAAATATTTGGGGAAGACACCAAGGGAAAAGAATCCAAAGGTAGAAGCTATGTTGGATGTCTATTCTAAAATTCAAACAAGACCAATGAGGTGGTACTAAGCAAGATTTCAATGTGGAGAAAGTAGACTTGGGTATGGCTACAAGAGCTGCTAATTTAAAGATCCTAAACTAGAAAAATAAGAAGATTAACCACAGGTTCTAGAAAGATGCTGAGGATAAAATAAAGCTGAAGCAAGCCCTTTGTGAAATGGAAAAATACATCCAGCAACTTCAGGGCCCGATTCCTCAACCCCTGTCTATGGTGCCAATTGATTTGGATGTCAAGTCTCCAGACAACCAAAGGTTTTTAGACAAGGTTTATAAAGTGTTGCAAGGAGGGTCAGTATTTGGGGCCTAGGGCTCTCCCAAGTACCAAACCATCTTGTAGATACAAAAATGCGGAAATAACAACACACAGAGTGAGAGAGTGAATAACAGATATCATATCTTTCATTAATTGATCAGACTCATTACATGCCAGGCTGTAAGGCCTTCCCAGTTTTTTCCATATACATTCAGTGAATTAAAAAATGAGATTCATAGATGAGAGGTCACAAACCTGCATTACAATATCTCAACAAATAATTTTTTTCCCAAATCTCTATCTTCTAAGAACTGCCTAAAACTAAGACCAAACAAAAATATATATACAAGAGTCCACCAAAGAGGTCGGCACTCAAATCACTACATGAGACCCAAATTTAGGTATACATAGATCCTAATGAGAGAACCCACATTAATTATGCCACAAAAATTTAATGTAGAATTCAGTCAGATCAGGATAAAAAAACTCAAAAAGAGTAACACCAAGCAACAACAACAACTTGGTAAAAGCATACCTAAGCACCAGGGACAACTTGGTAAGAACACACTCAAGCCATAGAAAACCATCTTGGTGAAAGAATAATTGAGCAATAGAAAACAACAAACCCCAAGACCCGTCGATAAATAAAATTAGAGAGGATACCTGAGCAACAGGGTAACTGAGAACTTCACCAAGCAGTCTCCAAACAAGCTAAAGAACAAAAGAAAACATGTTTTTGGTTGAGAAAGATTGCCAAGGACCCAAGATGCTCCTGCATTAGACACCTAGGGTACAAGAATGTTGGCACCCACTTCTTTGTTACTAACCAATCCCAAACAAAATGCTAGCAAGGAAATACTATCTTGAACCCATTGCACAAAAATGTCATAATCATAAGGAGCCTTATGATCTGGATCTAGACTAGAATTGATTTTTATTCCTATGATATATGAATCTTTCTATATTGTATCTATTTTTCATACTTCTCTACCATCTTTCCCAGGTCAATGTGCATGTTTGAGTTTTGTGCTTCAAACCCTAGGTCCAACAGACTAGAAAATTCAATCTCGGCTATCGACAAAATTACCTCTTGAGTATTTTTATTGACAATTACTTTTCTATTTTTATCATAATTTTTGGCGCAGAGCATGATAATTTATGGACAAGGGAATACTTGAGGTAACACCATGTGTGCTAACCCAACAACCCACGGTGCAATTTTATTTATCTTTGCATTTACCATGTTGTTAAACGGACAAAAATTTGAATCCTTCATTGGATCTTTCCACTTATTTTCAAGTGCAAATATAATTTCCATGATTCCCTTATTTCAATGGATAACAAGATAAAAAATATTATGGAATTCATCAGAGAAACATAGTGTTTTAACCAGTTTATGGAATTCTATTATCTTTGTTTCCTTTCTATGCCTTTTACTTGTAGTCTTGGTATTTATTTTTCCCATTGTGGACCGTGGTATATTGGTATTACTATTTACTTGTAGGAAAATTCAAATAATTCTGCACATGTGATAGCTACAATTTACAGGAATGTTTAAAAATTCAACCCTAATTCTACAACTACAATCTAAAGAGTAAACCACTAGATTTTAAAAATTTAAAGGGCAGGACGTGGGTGTTCAATATTTTACCTAGAAATTCAATTTGTACAGACTATGAGTGGGCAGAGAGCTGAGAGACTCTGTTGAATTCCTCAATCCTCAGCCTAGAAGTCATAACCCCTTTCTAAATCTCCAATACAGTATACTAGTAGAACTAAAAATATAAATACTTAGGTTAAAATTGTATAATCGTGAGTACTGAGTCGTTAGTCATGACTCATGTTAACTTTTATTGCTTCTCTAGATATCTGAGGTCACTAGGAAACATTTCACTTAATTGTTTGACATTACAAATATTTGAGGTCAGTAAGACCTGAAATTGAGCTTATTACTTATTAAATGTTAAGTTACTATTTTACTCCGATTTTGGTTTTAATTAAACTTAGTTGAGTACTAATTCATGACACGTGCCCTATTTTCAGGGGACAATTACAAAAAGAAGTGACTGTTCCCCAAATAGGCCCAAAATATACCTTGGGTCATTGATACATTTCTCATCCAACGGTCATGGAATTCACTATCATGTGTCATGGGTCCCATTTACTTTTGGCTTGACACTTTTTAGTAGTAGTAGTACAGTACGCCATACATAGACTTGTAGAATCGTAGTCACCTAGTCACCTCACACATCATCATTGAATGACACTGATTGTGTGAGTGTACACATGTCATGATTCTGGAATAGGTTTGCAAAAATGGGGTTTATTTTTCCCTTTCGGCCTGAAATACACCGCTTGTCGTTGATCTGTGCTCATCAAATGGTCGCTGGCAGTCACTATAATGTGTCACAGGTTTCATTAACTTTTGGCTTCTAAGTTCTCACTTGTCAATACTATATTACCTCACACGTAGTCACCTCACACATCATTAAAACCTAACTAATAAAACTAAAAACCCATTTTTATATACTATGATACTTTTTTATATAATTTTTACTAGTTTGATTTTCATAAATAGCCTCTGCAATACTATTAAACTAAAAATAAATAAATGAAAAAACTTTGAATTATGTTTATCGAATGACGTTGATTGTGTGAGTGGACATGTGTCATGATTCTAGAATAGGATTGCAAAAATGGGGTTTATTTTCCCTTTTGGCCCAAAATACATCGTACGTCGTTGATCTTTGCTCATCCAACGGTCGCCAAAAATATAGTCACACGTAACACCATACACCAAAAATTTATTAAATTTAAATTAAATTAAATATTGAAACTGTCTAATATAAAAGAAACTAATTAAAATATTGCAATCACATATAAATGTCTAATTATTAATTTATTACTACCCATAAAATGCAAATTGATAAATGTCAAATGGGTATTAATAATTAGACTTAAACTTTTACAATTCCACAGTTGCACACATGACACATAATACATTGACATGGAAAAGTGAAGTTATTACTTTTAAATAAATTACACAGTCACACATACATTAAACATTGTTACATTTATTTGGTTCATATTATATGATATCACACATCGATATGGCAATATGAATGGGCATAGAATTTATTATCTATTATTTATCAATATATTACTATTAGTCTTTAGATTTTTTACAAAATTGTAATTAAACAAAATTACACAGACAATCTATTATCTCACAAACTTATACGTCTCTCGACTCTTGTTTCCAGAGGAAGATAGAAAAATTACAATAATTATTCAATTTAAACAAAATTACAGAGTCAAGAGTTCAGACAATATATTAGCATTCATTAAAAGAGTCAAAGAGAAAAATTATCATTAATTATTTTGAAAATTTATATTCCTAATATTATAATATGTTTTATAATTATAGAGTTTAACTTTAGACTATATTCGCACCGTAAACCCCTAAAAAATGGTGTGAGTGTGAGTGTGAATCACTGAATATGAAGTATCTCTAAAAAATATTTATAAAATTTGTTTCCACAAGGGCACTGGTTGATTATATAAGAAAAAACAAAAATACAAAATGAACTGCGGAAACCCTATTTCAAGAACAAAAACACTAAGGGTCTTCATCTCCATCCCAATCTAAGAAGAATTTATTGTGGAGGATAATCTTCATGAGTTCATCGAGCCAGGTGTAGTCCGTCTCCACCCCGTCATCAAGGTGAAACCCATTCTGCAAGAAGTCCCTCCCTATTCATGCCCACTTTCGATGTCACGTCAGCTACCTTTCGTTAAGGTTCAATAGAAAGGGTTTCCTTTCCACATTTCTACCTCATTGGATAATATTTTCAATTTTATCAACCCAAGGGATACCCAACCCCGGTTGTGTGAAGAAAATGACTTGGACATCGTCCACCAGAAATTGTTCCTTGAAAACATTTTGCAGAAGCATAAGCATGTCTACCTTCTCTCCTTCGAGGTCGAGAAGAGACGCCAAGAAGTGGGACATAATGTTCATGTTTATGGGGTATCTCTTCTCATTGTGAATGAACTCATGGCTGAGCACCATGAACACAACATTGTTAATTTAAAGCACCCACTTTCTTGCAAACGGAAGTGAGAACTTTGTCTGGTATCATGCCCAAAAAGTACTTCTGCTCATCAATGGATGTGGTTCTCAACCTAATTGGTGTGTCCATCTCTACTTGCAGAGCCTTGATACCCTAAACTAAAAACCTAAATCTTCAAACCACACAAAAAAAATTGAAATTCTACGAATCTACAAAATCACAGATCTAAAAACTTAAAACCAAAGGGCAGAGGTTGAAAGGAAAATGTAAATTAAAATTGATGAAGAAGCAATCAAGAACATCTATAGATAGCCTTGTTCCATATCTTTCATATATTTAGGTAAATCATTCCCATTAATTCACGAGTGTGGGTTCGTGGGAAATTACTAATATAGTGACTATACTAATAATTACAGTTTGTAGTCTGTACTAGTGCAATTTTGGAAACCGTTCGATGTGCCTGATGACTAATTAGTGGATCATTGCAGTTAAAGAATGTCACTGTCACTCTGACAAGACATTCATTTCTTGCAAGTTATCAAGCCAACCTTGCGACGTGTATCCATTCCATAGTCTTCTTGCAAAAATCAATTTCTTTCAAGAAACTAGGCCTAAGATAAAATTCCAACCATTAATCTACCATCAATCAACAGTCTCGATTAATACATTTACAATTTAGGGTTCTAAACAAATTGGTTTTAGGTACATTTTGATGGTATCAATACTCATAGTTGATATTACAATGTACATACCATGTGCAATTTCCAAATGTACATACCACTTGTAGTTGCTAGTGACGGCAGACAACTCGGCAACCAAAGATGCGATATTAACTCGACGTGACTAGGAGTCAGGACATTGTAATTATTAGATGTTTTATGAATTTCCATTTGGCATTGGCTAATTTTAGATTTTAGTTTTACTTTAAAGTTTAAAGAATAACTGAATACTTTAAAATTTCACAACTTGGCAGTCACACATGTGACATGATACATGCAAAAGATAAGTAATATTAAGTTATTATTGTTATATAAATAACGCACATACAATAACATTTGTTTGGTTCATTTTCAATTTCATAAATTATAAAATCACATATGTCACACATAAATATTTTAAATTTAAATCCACAAAAACAAACTGAAATGAAGTTGCAAAGTTTTCATTTAAATTTTTTATAAATTTACAATATTCAAACTTGGAGACTTGAAGTCCCTACAAAACTTTAAAGACAAAACCTACTAGAGTGAAATTTCAAAATTTCAGGCGGAGGCCATAGGGACACAACACTAAAGATTTTCCCCTCCATCTAAGTAGAACTTTTTAGAGATGATAAGCTCTGCAAATTCATACAACCATCGTAGTCCACCAAGTCATCCAACAGAAACCATTTGTGAAGAAAATCCCTACCGATATGCGCCCATTTCCTATGGCCCGTCAACTGCTGAACATCTAGGTTCAAAAGAAAAGGTTGAATGGCTACATATTCATCTGACTTGAAAAGCTTGTGTAAATCACTTGCCCAAGGGATCCCCACCCCTAATTGTGCATTAAACAGTAACCTCAACAACGTCACCCAAGAATTCATGTTTGAATAGCTTCTTTAAAAGGAGCATATCCACCT
This sequence comes from Thuja plicata, assembly GCA_018584345.1. Lineage (NCBI taxonomy): Eukaryota > Viridiplantae > Streptophyta > Pinopsida > Cupressales > Cupressaceae > Thuja > Thuja plicata. The sequence goes on from MU227726.1 coordinate 1,356,034, forward strand.
TCTCTCCCCCAAGGTCCATAAGAGATGTGAAAAAATGGGACTTAATGTCCTTGTTAACTCAGTACCTATCAACATTTTCATAAAATTCATGGCCCAACACCATCCTCATAGCCTCATTTGTTAAGGCTCCAAACTCGTTGCAAAATGATTCAAGGGTTTGGTTTGAGACCGGGCCCAAAAAGGCCTTTTATTCCTCCATAGATGTGCTTATCAAACAGATAGGAGTGTCCATCTTCAAAAAAAAACTACTAGAATATCTGATATTATACAGCCTAAACACCTAAACTAGAGGCAATCTTTCAAGCACTAGCAAAGGCAGACCCAAACCAAACAAGAATTGAAGAAGAAATAAGCGTAGATCATCTATAAATAGCCCTCAATTCTTTCTCTAACCTAATTAATTCATTTGTCCTTTAAAATTCTATAAATAATTCATATTAAATGTATGAGTTTGTGAAATTAGTTCATTTGTCCTTCATAATTCTAAAATATTTCATATTAAAAGAACAACTGTGTGAAATTAGAAATAGCCAGATTTAGTGTCAGTGATAAAACATTTATTTTATTAACGGCAACTGTGATACATTATAATTTATCAACCATCCACATAAAAAAATGTAAGACTTAATATGTGTAAATAATGATGTCATTACATGATGTTGCATTAATTAGATAATGGTTATGGTGTAGATTAATTTGATACGTGTCATCATTCCTGTAAATTCCTGGAGAACTTTGTTTCCTTCAAGAAATTGGTTCGAAATTAAACTTCATCCATTGATCTAGGATCGTCAAATAGTCTCAAATAAGACATTTAACATTATAAAATGTTGGATGTTATTGTTAGGTTGTGTGTTGATGTAACTTTTTGTGCTTATCGATACCAACAACTATTTAATCTGAAAACAAATTATTAGTTGGCGTTGTCCCACATGACACATTGTAAAGTCCCATCTTTTGAAAATCGGCAATAAAATATTTATTTTTCCCATACTTAATGATAGATTAGCCTAAAAAATATATTTATATTTTCAAACAGCACATAAAATTCACCAGTACAAATATTTTTTTCCCTTCAAAATAAAATCATTCGCCTCATATATTATAATGTGTTTACTTCAAAAGCAAAAAATTTGCCTCACACAATATATATTTTACCCCACATTAATGTATTATTCAGTAGTATTTTATGGAATTTTCATTCGGCATGGAAAAATTCACCTTCACCTTTATATTATTTTCCTAATTTTGAAAAAAAATTTGTCATCATCAAGAAAAATTTTCCCCTAAATTAATGTACGATTTGCTAGGATTTTACACTTTTTCCTAAGAGGGGGTTTCTTAAAGTTATCCCTGTTTGTTTCTTACCATCAACCCAAATAGTATATTTGTTCAATCTTCCATCATGTATAGCATGTCTATCATATTTCCAAGGTCTTCCCAAAAAAATATGACAACAATCCATTGGCATAATATCACACAACACCTTATCATAATACTTTCCAAATTTTAGATTCACAAAACATTATTCACTCACCATTAATGTATGTTCATCCTTAATCCATGAAATTTTATAGGGCTTCGGATGCTTCATTATTTCCCACTAAAAATTTGTGACCATTTCCTCAAATGCTAGATTCTTTGAGCTTCCACTATCAACAATTACCTTCCAAACTTTGTCTGCAACTCTGCATCTGGTCTTGTACAAAATTTTCCTGACAAGATATTTCTTATCATTCTCACTCCATATTATCCTTCTAATCATTATATTTCCTTCCTTCTTAGGTTCATTCGGTGTCTCTTCTTTCACCAAAGCATCTCTACTACTACCAAATTTCTTGCTTGCATGTGTACACTCAAAAGACCTATGTCCTTCTTCACCACAATTGTAACAAATTCCTTGGAACCCTCTTTTGCAATAACCACCTCGGGAGTAGTTGCCTCTTCCTTGGAATGAACTTCCACCTTTCCATTCGGTCTTCCCTTTGTCTTGATATGTGTCTGCTCTGGTTCAGATCTACTGTTATCACCATGAGATCTACCTCTTCCTCTAGGGAATCTACCACCTCTGCCTCTTTGCCTTTGTTCATATCTTTTGTTCAATTTCTCCTTAGCTTTTAGGGAAAACTGATATGCCTCTTCAATGCTCTCCATTTTTACCAAGTCAATCTCATCTTGTATGGAACTTCTTAATCAATTTAGATATCTTGCTATTCTTTCCACTTCATCTTCAACATGTCTAGATCTGATGTCTAATCTGTAGAATTCTTCAGTATAATCTTTTACCGAGCTATCTTTCTGCTTCAAACTTTGGATTCTCCTAATCGGGTTAATCTAGTAATCGCAAGGTAGAAACTTGCCTTTCAATTTGTTTATCATCTTATCCCATACCTTGATCTTATCTTTACCTTTCTTATTTTGATCCAATTGCAGATGCTCCCAGTACAAGGATGCGTGACTTTTCAACTTTGCACTTGCAATCTTCACTTTCTTCTCCTTTGGTACATCCTCATATTCAAAGTATTTTTCCATCTCATTTATCCAATCTATCAATTCATCAAAATCTAATTTTCCACTATACTCAGGAGGATTGAACTGAGGTGTGGACTTCAAACTTATCAATACTCATAGGAATCTCTCTTCTTCCTGATCTATCATAGGTATAGGTGCAGATTCACCTTGCACTTCTTCTAATTCATCATCACTAACATCTTCAAGATATCTTCCTCTACACTGGAGTGTTTCAATAGCTTCCAATCTTGTAGCCATCTATCTTAACATATTAGCTAGACTTGGATCTACATTTCCTCTCCAACGAACCATCTTGAAACTCTCAGAAATTGTACATCAGATCACAATCTTCCACCCCACAACAATATCAACCAACTAGGTTTAGGGCTTACAAGAAGGAACCTAGATCTCACCTTCACTTTGATACCACCTGATGCAAGGAGGGGGTGGAGAATAGGGGCCCAAGGCACTCCCATCTTTCCAAGCCACCTTGCAGAACAACACGGAAGCAAAACATAAAAAGGAGAGAAGAAATAACAGATACATATATTAATTCATCAAAATAAATACATATTTCAAGCTGTAAGGCCTTCTCAATTTTGTCCATATACATTCAAATTTTTATAGAGTAATCTTCATACATGTAAGGTCACAAACCTACCATTCAAATGTGCTAACTCTCAATCTTCTATCTCAAACTGATACCAAACTCCTCCTCTCAAACTACTAACCCTAATCTAAGAAAAAAGAACAAAATATATACAATATTCCACCAAAGAGGTCGACACTCAAATCCCAAAGAAACACCTAGATTTAGGTCCACATGTATCCCAATGAGAAACCCCACATAAATTATGCTATGGAAATTAAATTCAGAAGTCGGCTAGATCAGGATAAACAACTCGGTAAGAAGTCAACTAAGCAACAAGAACAACTTGGTAAGAAGGTAACCGAGCATCAAAAACAACTCACTAAAAGAGCCCACTGAGAAGCCAACATTCACTGAGACCCATCGGTAAAGTAAGATAGAACAAGTAACTGAGAAACAACAGTTACCAAACACTTCACCGAGCAGCCTCCAAGCAAGCTAAAGAACAAAATGAAACATATTTTTGGTTGATCAGGATTGCTAAAGAATCAAAGATGCTCCTACATTAGCCTGAGAATCAAAAAGGTTTCTTATTAAGTGCAATGACTCTAGATATTAATTTTCATCTCAGAGGGAACAAGCCAGTAGATTTAGATGTTGCTCAAACACAAGCTATTGGTTTGGAGGATGAACTTATTACTGCATGCAAATGGAGGAAAGAAGTTCAAACCCCCAATTCTTAGTCATCCATGTCTTCATCTTCAGATTTGGTTGTACAAATATTGGTCAATGAAATGATAGCTCTTAAAAGACAATTACCTAAGACATCAAAATCCCCTTACCAAGATATCCCTTAGAGATATCCCAACCAAGGAATGTGAAATTATGGGAAGCAAGTTAATGCATTGCCTAATCAAGAGAAGCTCTTGCTTAATCCCTCTCCTGCTAATAGACATACTATGTGCACCTTCCACCTTACAGATGAACATGATGGCATGACCTGTCTTGAAATGGTGGCCAATAAGGAAATGATAAAGGAAATTTTTGTTGATGAAGAACCTTCTGGAGGACCTAGCAACTTCGTAAGCTGCTACCTTGAGTATGAATCTGATACTGATAGGGATGGTAATATTCTTTTTACTCTAGAAACCATCTTTCTCTATTCTCACTAGGAACCATCGCACAAGCAGGGCTATTGGCCAAACATATACCCTGATTGCATGAAAGAAAGAAAAATAACCTATATACCTAAGTGGTGAAAGTCTAAAGATCCCAAACCTTTCAGCATCACAAGAAAAATTGTCCAAAAGGTCTGAGCCCGATCTCATTTTTGATATTATTGATTTTTGCAAGTCTTCAAAAGTTCAAATTTCTCTCATGGATTGTTTAAAACTTAATCCTTCTAAGTTGAACAAGTTAATAAATTTTGTGAAAGGATCTTCCCCTCAGGTTGAAACACATCAAACAAATGTTGTATCTACTACTAAAATTCCTAAAACAATTCAATCTAAAATTAATGAACCAACCATTGGTACTTCAAAACATGTCCCTATGATAGGAAAACCGGAGCCTTTTTATGTGTCTTTATTTATTCATGGGCATAAAATTAGTAACTTTATCATAGACTCTAGTGCATCCGATAATATTATGTCTTCCTTTGTAGAAAAGGCCTTAGACTTACCTTTAACCAAAAATTTATGTAAATTGTATTCAATGGATTCAAAATAGGTTCCCTTGGTCAAATTAAGGATGCACATGTTCGGTTAGCTGCTTTCCCAAACAAAAGGTTGAAATTAACCATCCTAGTCATTGACATACCTGCTAGTTATGGCATGCTATTACATAGGACTTTATATAGAGATTTAGGTGGGGAGATCAAATTGGGTTGGTCACAGGCAATTGTTCCTATTGGTAACCAAAATGTTATTATGCAGCCCAAAACCAAATCAAAGTATACAGTGTTTCATTTTGAAGACCCTAGTTCTCAGATGTTGTATCAAGAAAATGATTTTGCTAATTATGTAATTTTACCTGAAGCTTATATTGCAGATCTAAAATCCTCAGATGATGAAGGTCTATGGACACTTGAATTTGATGGAAGCTATTCCTCTACTGGTTCTAGAAATATAATTTTATTGAGCACAATGTTCATTGCATGCAAGAACAATTACTAGTGCTTAAAAGAGGTTTGCATAAGACATATACGTTCATAACCTACTTGTTTTATCTTCTTTTAGTAAGGTATCATGCAATATTTCAGACAAACAAGATTCAAACTCAGGTCCAAAATGCAATATATGAATGGACATATGAGATAAGGATGAGTGATAACAGAAGGAACTATAACAATTTTGTAGTTATTTAAAGGAAGATACTGATGTTAACATTTTGATTGCTAAAATATTTTTTGATGACATCATATTTGGAGGCAATGATATGCTATGAAAATCATTTGCAAATGAAATGAGCAAAGAGTTTGAGATGTCTATGTTTGGAGAGATCAAGTTATTCCTTGGTCTGCAGATCATGCAACAAGATGAAGGTATTTTCATTACACAATCCAAATACATCAAGGAAGTGTTGAAAATATTCAAGATGGAAGATTCCAAATGAGTTGGAACACCGATGGCCATTGGATGTACGCTGACAAAGGAGGACAAGTCAATAGAGTTAACACCATGTTTTGTGGTTACAAAAGCTATTTCAGTGAAAGGTGACAGTGCTCTTGAGCTACCGATGGTAGATCTTCTATTGGAGATCGATAATAAAGTTGTGATAAATAATTTCTCTTCCAGTTATCATGCTGATGTATCTCAATTAATTTGTGGTGATGTGTTGGTATTATATTGATCTAGGTAGACATTTTATCAAGATGAAGGTTGAGTTGGTCAAACTGCATTTGAATTTTCTTGGTAAAAAAAATTGTAAGCGTTTATCCTATGGCCAACTTGTTTGGTAAATATGTTTGTTATATAGGGATATATTTTTTAGAATGATCTCTCTAAGCATGAATATTGAAAAAGTGATTTCAAATGTGTTGGGTGATATTTAGGGCGGTGGCATGCTTAGGGATTGAGTAGTGATATTTAGATAATAAAATTGAAGATTTGGGTGTGTAGATCATGGGTGTGAAGGTACGATCAAGCCAAGGTGTACTAGAGTCTTCTGAGAAGAGAATGTATGTGTTATAGAGGATCTAATCAAGAAAAGGAGTTTCTATTTATAGATCAAGTGACCCTAACAGGTTTCCTATTGTAAATCCCTTAACTAGGTAGACCCTAATAGGTCTTATTTGTAAATCTATTAAAAGAGTGGATCATCAACTTGATTTTGAAATCCTAAAAAAGTTACTCCTAACAAGGTAAAGCTCCTAATAGGGCTAGAGGTAAATCCCATAATTGGGTGGCACCTAACAGTGTCTTTGTAAACTCCTAACAGGCATAAGCTCTAACAAGGTGTACTTTAGAAGAGTACATTATTTGTGGGTCATCATTCCGACTGGTTTTCACACATTTGGGTTTCCACATGAAAATATTTGTGTTATGTGTTGCGTGCATTGTGGTGGTTATGTTTATTTGATTAAGTTTTATTTGCTTATCAATAAGTAAACTTGTGAATGTTGGTTTTGAGTTAAAGAAGTGAAAATTTGCAGATATCTTAAATTATTGATTCACCCCCCGCCCCCCCCCTTAGTAATCTTGGACCCTTAGGACTAACACTCTATTCCTTCATCCTTCATTTGTCAGTATCTCTGTAATCGCTCCCCGCAATGTTTCTCCACTGGCAACCGGTCCATTCTCTTAGCTCTAGAGCTCCAATTCTTTCAAAAGTGAGTGAAAATGACCTCCGAACTCCTCTCCAAGCCTTTTATAGTCCCTTTTCTTCCTAGATGGACATTCAACCCTTTCATTTTGTATTAGTTGTGATGCTTTTTGCACTCTGAGCCTCATAACTTTTGTGTTTGACCTCCAATTTTTGATACGTTCGTTGTTCTGGATCTATCTCATTGTTGTCAAAAAATTGACCTATTACTTGCAATTTTTGGTCAATTTTTTGAGGGGACACCTATATATCCTATCATCACTAGGTCATATTTTAATACGATTTTATTCAATATTATTTGACACAACACTCTGAATTGCATTGTATCAAAGAGGGGAAATATGTAGATGCTAAAAAATGGTTCAATCCTTCTAGTCCATGTGTTAACATTTTTGGCATTACAATTAAAAAAAAAATTGCATTCTAATTATTCCTTTATGTTTCACATATGGTCTTCACTATATGTTAGCAGTGTGTCTTTCATCATTGATTGAACATTGAAAAGTGTTCAATTGATTATTAGCATTTCTTCCATTTTGCATCACAATCTCGATCTTTTTGACTGAATCGATCAAGTTTTGAATTATCATCAGAACATATCAAAATGTTCATATATCATGTCAACATCATCCAAGATATCCTAAATCATATCAAATATTCCTAAATCAATCCAATTCTATCCTAATCATTCTAGGGAATTGTAAAAGCTCATCTTTGCCTAAACAAATCACTTTAAAATCAGTCCAGTCATATCAATCTTATCATCATCAATTCAATTTTTCATAAATGTCATCAAATCAGTCCATGTCTTATCAATCTCATCATTTCTAGTGCATTGTCAAAGTTCATAGATGCCTCATCATCATTAGTTCATTTAATGGCATTGTCAAAGTTCATCAATGTTGTTTCAAATCAAACTTATCAACCATTTTAAAACCAATCAATTCGAGCGCATTGTCAAAGTTCATCAATGCCTCGCCATCATCAAACTGATCCAATTCACTTCAATAGCATTGTAATAGTTCATTGATGCTATTTTAGGTCATCATCATCAATCATTTTTATCATTATTCGAGTGCGTTTTCAAAGTTCATCGATACCTTGTCTTCATCTAGATTATCAAATTTGATTCAATTTCATGTCATCATCAATTTAGTCAATGATCCACTAATTTTTCCTCTTGGGATAAATAACCCATAATTTATCCATATGTCCTAATCATTTAATCAAACCAATTCTCTTTTTCCTATGTCTCCCACAATTAATTAATTTCAAATTAATTAATTTGTCACATTTTTGAAATATGGGATTTCCTAAAATCCTAATTTCCTAATTTCTAATTTGGAGGGAATAATGAATTTCAAATTCAAAATTCTAACTCTTACACCCTTCCCTCTAATTGTGCTTTCATCTCCTACTAATTAGCTTCATGATCTCTTTCATCTTTCCCTATTCATTTTCCCCCTAGTTGTGCTTCCTAATTGCCTACTAATTTGCCTCCACTTTCTTCTTCCAAATGCCCTCAATTTGTGCATTTGATTATGATTCCAATTGTGCATTCAATTTTTCATAATTATGGCAATCTTTCATTTGCACATTCAAGTTGCCAAATCTCCATTTTGGTCTCTCATCCTATAAATTGAGATCCATTTTATGAATCAAATCTTGAACCACACTCCTACTATACTCACTATAGTCATTTTTCTTTCAATTTAAGTTCATTTTTTCAAGTCAAGAGAAACATAAATCCATTTCAATGGAGAAGAAATGAGAAAATTGGAGCTACATTTGAAGGGGGTTTTATATTTTATTTTCTCTATTTTTATACCTTCATTTCAAATGGCTTTAATGGTAGGTTAGATTAGTTTTTCATGATGTTTTTAGGTTTTTTGGTTGCCTCTATTATGCATTCTAACCCATTATTTAGTCCTACAAGAGTATTAGGGAGATTGGACACAACATGAAGGAAGCAACTTGGTTATCTTGATGTGACTAGATGTTGATTAGATTGACTGAGTATTAATTGAGCAATTATGTGTAAGTGTCCAAACGCAACTAAACTAATAAAATGCAAATTACTTAAATAGATAAATTGATAAAAGGGTTTTGATCATAGAAAGTGAGAAATCCAACTAAAGGAGGTAAACCCTGAGCTCTGTAAGCTCACTTCCTCGGAAAGACACGTGAACCAACGACTACAATGCGATTGATAAACACCAGTATGCGACATTGACATCTCGTATGAGCAAAGTAAAAACTTACAAAGAATAAAATAAAAGATGAAAAATAGAATACTATTCTATGATAGCACAAGAAGGATAGATGAATAGAATGTGTTCCAAGTGAAATGAACTAGTCTAGTTGTATGAAATTAAATGAATATGAATGGAGTAAAAATATTATGATTCTAAGATGAAAACAACTATTTTACGGGTTTTTTATGAGTAAGATAAAAAGTAGAAAAATGATAGAGACAATAACACCTGATTCGACAGTTGGTAATGCATTTTGACTAGAGATTTTGAATCCATGAACTTGCAATATAAGCCTACACATGTACATGAATGGAAAATGGTTGTGGTCGTAATGAGGCTTTCCTTAATCAAACCCATACTTTGGTGTTTCCACCTCCATGGATAGTCATTAGACATGATAGTTTCGGTGATAGTTAACCAAATAAGAGAGATCAAAAATAATAAAGTGAAATAGAAATGTGCTAAGAACAACAATAATCTCAAAGACACAATAAGGATATGAAGAAGACTCCCCAATGGAGGTAGAGAGCTCAGATGTGTGAAATAGAGCCAAGTACAAAAGTTTGATTTATTCAATGAAGGAGGAACCTGTAAGAAAAAATGGTGTATGAAGCCAAAGATGGTCAAAGAATGGTGGTGTGAGAGCTAGAAGACTATGTGAGATCACTTAGAAGTTGTACAGTGCAAGCTAGAAGATTGTATGAATGTTAAAGAGCTCCAAATGAATGCAAGAAGAGGGTATGTGATAGACTTGGATAGAATCCTCACAAGGGAAGCCATCATTTTAGGTGTTACATTTGTAGGATAGAAGATTCATAATGCTTCAATGGCGGCCTACACATCTGTAGATTCATGGAAGATAGAATTCTGCATGGACATATCCAAGGCACTCACATGTCCAAAAATTTTAAGGGCTTCATTGTGAGTTGGGAGATGAATTGGTCGATGACAAGGATAAAGTGGGGTGATAGGATTTTGCATCTCAGACTAAAGAAAAAAAAATGTGAACATGGAATCTTATACGGGGGTGTAAAATTTATGCCATTATAGGTTGGACATGAAAAAGGGAATACTATTGTAATTTGGCATTGATGGAGATAATGAAGAACATGGCACACTTGCAATAGAAGGGGCAATAGGATTAGGGATGCTAACATGTGTAGGATTGATATTTTTAATGGAATTTCTTATGATAGGTGGAGCATAATTGGAGACACTGGGAATTGACGTAGAAATAGGCATAGAGGTCTCAACACAAGTGGTAGGTGGAATGAAACCTAGTTCTTGATAAAAATATTCAATAGGCTTAACACTTTTATCAATGAGATGAGAGATACTACACAAGAGGTTAACACCATGTTCATCATTATAAATTAGCTTTTGTAAGCCTTCTACCATAGAAAGTACCTCAGGATTAGAATTTCCTTGTCCCAACCATTGTTCAAATTTCTCAAAGTCACTGGAAATTTTTTGGACTTGCATAGGAGGAACTCCTAAAGCTTCATCTTAATCATAAGAAGAATGGGAAGAGTTGTTCCCCATGATAGGATTGATGTCACTAGTATACATGTTGGTCTCGTCAAGATTCCTAGGAAAGAGAGAATGCTTGGGATCAAAGTAAATGATAAGTCTACGGCTTCTCCTAACCAAAATTCTATAAGTAAGACTCAAAGTGATAACACTCATGCACAATGGAATGAGAGAAAATATATAGACCTAATTCAATTTTAAGATTTGAAAGAGATATGAAATCCAATCAAAGAAGAACTTTTATGAAAACAGATCTAACTATCAAACTCAAAAATATAATGTAAAACTTGCATAAGTAGATCTAGATCTAAATAAGATGCACATAAAAGGAATCTAACACAAAAATTAGAATGTAAATTTAATGAGTCGGGATCACCAAAATATATATTAGGAAAATGGGAAAAGCAATGCAACATATAATATACTAAGTGAATTAATTCCCTATTTCATCATTTGTACATTAGAAAGGAATAATATCTCTGAAAGGTTCAAGAGATGACTCAAGCACTACTTAGAAATAAGGTTTGTCCTCCACTAAATAATATGATTTGAAATGAAATGTAAATTATTATGTATTTTAATTAATCTATAAAGCTAATCAAAACATGCTAATTTATAAACTGCTATTGAGCTTAAACTAACAGAAATCGAAATCAAAAGACATAACTGACCTGCTCTAGAAATTTTAGGCAAGAATGGCATGGACAAAACAAGAATTTGATCTGTACCAATGGACATATCGGGAACTCAATCTATACTTGGCACTTTTAGATGAGATTTTAAGGAGAATTTTCAATTGTTCTTGTACTGCTCAGAAAATATCTGACAACTTTGTAACTTGTTCTTCTACATAGAAAAATGGGGAAAAGGGGTTTGCATTGGTCAAACCTTTGTTTAAGAATCAACCTTGAAATACGATAGAAATTACATAAAGGGAATAATGTAAAAATGAAAAGTATTGATTTACCTTGTAGAAACCCTCATGAATGGATGTATAAATTGCTCAAATTCATGATGGTGCTTGAGAGAGAGAGAGAGAGAGAGAGAGATGAATGAATCTTCTTTCTTGATTGATCATTCCTCTACTTGGTCATCATGGGAGAGAAACTTGCATCAATTGGAGAATATTGCCTTTGATTTGATGGATCTTGAAGAAATGGAGACTTGGAGAATTTGAATTGGATGCTTGCCTTCAAATCTTGAATCTAAATCCTCAATTTCTCTTTGCTTGCACTTGATTATGATATTATAGATGGATGAAAAAATGAGAAGATAGGAGTTCCTTTTATGCTTTACTCCCTCATTTTGGGATTCAAATTTTATCCAGGCCGACCACAATTGAAAACCTTAGAAGAAGACCCTGACATTGGGCTTTGGGAAAATTTTGGGCCCAAAACCCTAGGAACATATGGCCCTTGGTGATGTGTTTTAGGTAAAACATGCTCAAATATCACTAAGAGATCAGGGATAATGAATAGGTGTGGGAAAAGAAAATATAGGTCACAGGGATCAAGCATAACTTGCATTCAAACCTTGAAATCACCAAAATGAGCCTAATGGGTCCTAAAGCATGGGTACTAACTTTTTAGGAGAATACAAGAGGACAAGTCCACCAAGATAGGATAAAATCAATGTCATAAATGTATATGTGGTTTAGACTCATCCACACAATCAATGGTGTTTTTTACTTTATATTTTCACCTAATACATCATAATCTATTATAATATCTTAGATATTTGAAGACTTTGCAACTTTCAAAATACCTTAAGGCTTGTTGATCAATCACAGGAGTCAAGTTCTCCTAGATCGATTCTCAAAAGTTTACAAATGATAAATTAAAAATAATAATAATAATAATGTTAACTAATACAAATGTTTTTATAATGCAAGTGAGGAAGTAATTTTCTTTTAGAACATCAATTAATGAAGTGAATGATTTGTCCTTGTTTTTCCATGATTATAATGAAAGTTTTTAACACCCTTAAATACAAGGGAATAACAACACCAATATTATTTGTATCTAGTTATCTTTAAGTAATAAGAGTAAAGGTGGTAAGTCAGACATATTTGAATTTGAGCTTTTGAACTATGGTGGGAAGAGTTGGTGACTGCAAGGAAACATTCTGACTATAAACTGTAACACCCTAAAATTGGCATCTTGCAACCCTAACCAATTTTGTTGTATTTTTCATTCTTTTGAATCATCAAAGTCCTATTGTGCTAGGAAATTATGAGTTTTAACTAACTCTACTTGACCAAAGTGTCAAATGTAGAAAATCCTAAATCTGCATTAATCATAACATTATATTTAATTCCTAAAACATCAATTAGCTAATAAACCCTATGATTGAATTAATTTAATTATAAAGTCCTAGCACTTTAATTAAATTAAATTCACCCCTTTAGCTAAAACACATAAAAAGGAATTAAATAATATTTAATTATTAAATAAATATCCTC